>JARACY010000050.1:0-179376 GCA_029255725.1 Scrobipalpa atriplicella
CAAAATATCCTGGACAGCCCACAGGACAAATGAATCTATCCTAAAAGAACTGCATATCAAGGAACGCTTAACATCCATAGTTCAACGGAAAACTTTGCAGTACTTTGGACACATTGTTCGGAAGTCCCCGGATTGCCCTCGAACGGACAATAATAATGGGGAAGAGACAGGGAAGGAGACCCCGTGGCCGTAGACCGGGCAGATGGACGGACCGTATCCTAGACACGATTGGCTTAACTTTTGAAGAAGCTGTTAGAAAAGCTCAAGACCGAGACGGTTGGCGACAGCTCTGCAGAGAGAAGACTTAGGGTCACGATCCTCAGCAGTGAGGGACCGACTAAGGAGGAGGAGGAGGGAGAAAGTTAATTAAAATATTTAATGAGGTTCGTTGTGTTAGTAGATACCGCAGACCAGTAATCAGTAGACTCTACAAAGATAAATAAAATACTAAAATCTTTTAAAACAAATACCATACTAATTTGAAATACATATTACTAAAACCAGAACAAAAGCCGTCAGCTTAACATAAGTAGGTATTATAATTTTCTAATGTTACTACTTAATCATGTGATCAATATGGCCCATAATCGGGGGTTTTAGAATTGTACTTTAGGCGATGGGCTGTGATAACCTGTCGCTATAGCAATATACATTATTTCTATCTGGAATAACACTTAAAACTTGTCAGACGTGGCGGAACGACCTTTGTTTAGATCGTTTACGCTCTGCCTACTCCATTAGGGATAAAGGCGTGATTAATTTAAAAAAAGTTAAATTGATGTGGCTGCAACAGTTAAAACCCTAAAAAAATAGGTAAGTATTTAATATTACTCGTACCTCATTCTTGTCTATAAATATAAAAATCCAAGCAAAAGAAAAGATTGTCTGAAAATAAAATAAGTGCGCGGTAGACCCGTTTTATCAGCTGAAGCTCTTGCTCTATCTACGTTCCAACTAGTCTGTGGTTAAAGTTGATGACATAAACAAATGATATAAAATTACGAAGCCCCAAGGTGGGCGTAATCAGTCGTCGAGTGGGTATTTAGACATTGTTGACGTCGAATTAAAATCGGCTGTTTTGTTATCATAACACTGGTCGTTTATTATGAGATTAAGATTATATTTAACGAAAAAAAAAACAGGAATGAACGATTTTTTTACAGTAAATACGGTTGTAACTGAACTTTTTTGGGGGCAACGGGATTTTTGGGTGAATACTATAAAAACTAAAAATAAATATTAAGTACCCCATTTCTTAAATTCTTTTCTAGAAATAAATATGTATCGTATAAATTCAGATGGACAAGTAAGTTTTTTATATATAAATTATACAAAATTACAAGAAATACAACTAAAACAAATCAAGAAATTTTTTAGAAATATATTTGTATCTTTATAGAACGTGAACGTTAATTTTGATATCAATAATGATTATAATTATAAACCCAGAAAATTAAACACAGCTGCTGTTGTCTGTGTAGGTAGTCAATGCAGTGCGAGTGCTTTCAATGTTGGTAATTAATAAAATATCTAGCATCGCATGACGACAGGGCGATATGATCTAGGTACAATTTAATTCCTATCAACTGCGATTGAAGTCTATCTACAGGTTCAATGTTCAATAACAGTACTAAGTCACTACTCGTACAAAAGAGTAAGTATAAACAAACAAATCTAGGTACACCCTATGGTGTCACTATTGACTACTTTGTGACAAAATAAACAAGTATAATGTAAGGGTAACTATTTTAATATAAATTTATTGATATAAATTTTACTCAAATGTTAAAGAAATATAGATATTTTATCATTGGTGATTGATCTATTTTGTTGAGTGATGCCCCCTATTAAATTTATCATATTTCATGTTTAAAAGTTTTTTTTAAAGAATAATACTATACGTATGTGCATTCTATTCTATTCTATGCATTATAAGGAAAATATCCATGGGTAGGCTGTAATACTATTGAATATACCCAAATAAGAACCTACTTAAATTAATCAATTAAAAAAAATTGAATATGTCAATTACTAAATATTTTACCAAATGAGCTCTATGAAGTTTTTTTTTAATATTTAAGCTGAGTTATTTCTTAGGTTTTAGTACTACCTATCGTTTATCGGGTCGTTGTTCGACTCGAAAATCCACTCGCTAAGAAGAAGTACTACCTAATACCTAAATAATAAAATGACTCAAGAAGAAGAATAAACGTAATAAAACGTTTAAAAGACTATAAAATTATAAATAATAGCGTCTGTCCAATATCGATCCATCATTTGAACTATAAAGTGTGACATTTATGTCCTCGTGATATTAATTGAATTATTGCATTAAATTCAACACACAATGCTGCATACTAGTAATTTGTGAATAATTTCCAGAAGACCGGTTCAGTTGAATTATGACAAAAAAGAAAAACAATAAGAATGATTATTTGACCGTATAAAGAATATTATGTATCAAATAACGTTTTTAAAAATCGTGAAGAACCGTAGTATGTACCTTATCCTGAAAGTCAATAATCGTGACGTACTGAAAAGCTTTATCTACGAACTCCTAGAAAAAGTTCAACTTTCTTTTACCCAAAACATGTCAAAGTCTTGACCATAAAAAAGGCAAGACTTTCATCGTCCATAACCCGATACGAGAAGGGCCATCCCAAATTAGATTTTGAAGAAACACCGCCTAGAAAGTCGTGAGCGCAGTCACGCCGTATTATCGCGTCCAAATCTCTGCGCCCGCGCACAGCATTAAAATCTTACATGCTGCTCGCTTTATTAAGGCAGTTTCAAAAAAGCAGTTCATCTGATGGTCAGCAGATAACGGTGAAAGGGACCGTTAGAATAATAGCCCCTAGAAAATCTCAATCTAATTTCGCTATACACCAATTTATGGACCCAGTTTCGACACGTATTATTAAATTTATTATTTTTGTCGCCTGGGTAGTTGATTTATTACGTTTTGTATTGCAATAGATTAAGCAATTAGTGCAGTAATGATACGTTAGGTGTGAAGCTGTTATTAAAACGAGATAATATCGGCGGGAAAATTGCTGTAATCTTGATACATGAATACGTAGTTATGAAGATTTCATTGATTATAATTTAAAGTAATGCTTTATGTCTTTAATGAAATATTTAGTGCTATTTGCTATTTTTATCCAGATAAGATAAGATTCAGTCCAAATTTTTGGCTGATGAATTTTGATAAGTTTTCTGAAGAACATAGAGAGAAGAAACGCCTACGTAGCCTTTTTATAGGTATATTTTGTGGGTGGATGTATTCCACAGGAACATGGTCTATAGAGCGCACAAGTAGAGCTGGCTGTATTTTCTTGCACAGCATCAATCATTTCTATTTTTAATTAAATAAAAGTATTAAAATTCGCCGATTGATATATACTCATACAATAACTACAACATGAAGATGAAGAATTAAAACGTACAATACTTATTCCAGATGTAAACCACGACACATGGGCACCGATTCCGATTCGCTTAATAAGACAATATAAAACATGGCGGCACAATAGCCGAATTCGAGCCGTGACGTCACACATTCTGTTGAGATAATCCGCGTTTAATATGCTCATCGCGTGATTAATCGTAATTGTTTTATTAGGAACTGTTTAAGTTCCTTCCTTTAGAAACCAGTTCGAGGAAAAGTGAAGCGATTTGGCAGGATGTAGGTAGTTGGAAAATATGAATTCTTTTTTTTATAGATTGAGGTATGAATTTACCTATGATCCAAAATACCTATCTATGACTTTAACCACATGATGTTGTTGAAAATTTTGAATTTATTAGAAAAAGTAGGTAAACATGACTTTTCTCCTCTCTGTACAAAAATATATTAATTTACAGTTAAAAAATGTCTGAAGGCGAAATTTCATATTTCATGCGTTGATTCATTATTTAAGAGTCCATAAATAGATACAGAAACGATCCATGTGGCAGAGTTTATAAACAAAACAGTGTCATTAAGACTCTCTATCTAAAAATACTTATTGTTTTATTAATTTTCCACAGGAAATACCTACTTATTAAACTGTTTAAAATAATGTAGTATCATTTACATTACCTACCTTTATTAATAGATCTGATTTTATCAATTTAATATTTTTATGGCTAAAATTTGTTTAAGACTACTTAGTTACTACGAAACTCATACGAAATGGCAAGTCATTTTGTAGAAAAGATTTTATGTAATTTTTTCCAAACGCATATTTTTTATAAATTTTATTTTTTTACATTTATAAAAACATTAATAATTAAAGATTTAGGCATACTTATCAATCAATCACATAGAGATCATAATCGTATGGATCATCAACAAAAACAAAAAAAATGTCCATCCTTATGGCGGTGCTATACGTTTCAACCCCCAAAGAAATTATATCTATATTTCGCTTTCGTCGATTCGTTCTTAGGGACCTCTGATGATTTTGATTAATGATTCTGGACCCTTGGTACCTGCTTTCGGTGACTCCTACAAAAGACATCTATATGAGGCCTTAACAAATTGGTTTTGTTCCACATATTTTTGAAAGTGATCTATGTAATATTTAACATGACATTTCGATGTGGAACTTTTATTTTCTATTATGTACCTAAAGACCTTCAAAGTCTACGATTTTTTATTAGTCGATTCTATTTTTTTTGTGATTTTGTGGTTTTCTAAGACCCTTTATTCTAAAGCTTATTTGTGTTAAATGTCTCTATTAATCTTAGTGACGTTTCACCTTATAGTTTAATCGCAAAGAGGCCGCTTCAGCTGTTTTGTTTCATTTACATTTTTATATTTCCTTTAGATTATTTATCATTTTAGATCGATGCATAAAAATATACTTCTTGCTTAGTTTTTTGTGTTTTTTGGACGTTTGACAAGGATGTTGTAATTTGTTTTGGCCATAAGGTCGATAATTTTTTGAGTAAAGCACGATTGGCCTGCATACATTTTTAAAACATTTTTATAATGTCAGTAAGTAGGTACTTTATGATTGATGAGCGTAAAACTTAACTTTGCAAATCAGAGAGAATTTTAAACAGTAGAAATTAATAGGTTTTTAATTCAAATTCAATTTGTAATTATTTTCAACTTACCAAAAGTTTGTCCAATACGATTCCAAGTTTGCTAATTTCTAATTGTAAATATAAAAATAACCATCACTATAATATTGCTCTTCACTACCTTGCACTGTTTGTTTTATATAAAAAATAGAGTTAACATTATTATTAATTAGAAAATAAATGCGGACCTATTTTAAATATATCACACCTTTGTGCGCTAAACATAATTTATTAAAATTATGTCTTTCGCTCAAACGGTGTCGATAATTTAATTTTTTCCACTCGCGTTTTTAATAATAATGTTAACTCTATTTTTTATATAAAACAAACAGTGCAAGGTAGTGAAGAGCAATATTATAGTGATGGTTATTTTTATATTTACAATTAGAAATTAGCAAACTTGGAATCGTATTGGACAAACTTTTGGTAAGTTGAAAATAATTACAAATTGAATTTGAATTAAAAACCTATTAATTTCTACTGTTTAAAATTCTCTCTGATTTGCAAAGTTAAGTTTTACGCTCATCAATCATAAAGTACCTACTTACTGACATTATAAAAATGTTTTAAAAATGTATGCAGGCCAATCGTGCTTTACTCAAAAAATTATCGACCTTATGGCCAAACAAATTACAACATCCTTGTCAAACGTCCAAAAAACACAAAAAAACTAAGCAAGAAGTATATTTTTATGCATCGATCTAAAATGATAAATAATCTAAAGGAAATATAAAAATGTAAATGAAACAAAACAGCTGAAGCGGCCTCTTTGCGATTAAACTATAAGGTGAAACGTCACTAAGATTAATAGAGACATTTAACACAAATAAGCTTTAGAATAAAGGGTCTTAGAAAACCACAAAATCACAAAAAAAATAGAATCGACTAATAAAAAATCGTTAGACTTTGAAGGTCTTTAGGTACATAATAGAAAATAAAAGTTCCACATCGAAATGTCATGTTAAATATTACATAGATCACTTTCAAAAATATGTGGAACAAAACCAATTTGTTAAGGCCCTCATATAGATGTCTTTTGTAGGAGTCACCGAAAGCAGGTACCAAGGGTCCAGAATCATTAATCAAAATCATCAGAGGTCCCTAAGAACGAATCGACGAAAGCGAAATATAGATATAATTTCTTTGGGGGTTGAAACGTATAGCACCGCCATAAGGATGGACATTTTTTTTGTTTTTGTTGATGATCCATACGATTATGATCTCTATGTGATTGATTGATAAGTATGCCTAAATCTTTAATTATTAATGTTTTTATAAATGTAAAAAAATAAAATTTATAAAAAATATGCGTTTGGAAAAAATTACATAAAATCTTTTCTACAAAATGACTTGCCATTTCGTATGAGTTTCGTAGTAACTAAGTAGTCTTAAACAAATTTTAGCCATAAAAATATTAAATTGATAAAATCAGATCTATTAATAAAGGTAGGTAATGTAAATGATACTACATTATTTTAAACAGTTTAATAAGTAGGTATTTCCTGTGGAAAATTAATAAAACAATAAGTATTTTTAGATAGAGAGTCTTAATGACACTGTTTTGTTTATAAACTCTGCCACATGGATCGTTTCTGTATCTATTTATGGACTCTTAAATAATGAATCAACGCATGAAATATGAAATTTCGCCTTCAGACATTTTTTAACTGTAAATTAATATATTTTTGTACAGAGAGGAGAAAAGTCATGTTTACCTACTTTTTCTAATAAATTCAAAATTTTCAACAACATCATGTGGTTAAAGTCATAGATAGGTATTTTGGATCATAGGTAAATTCATACCTCAATCTATAAAAAAAAGAATTCATATTTTCCAACTACCTACATCCTGCCAAATCGCTTCACTTTTCCTCGAACTGGTTTCTAAAGGAAGGAACTTAAACAGTTCCTAATAAAACAATTACGATTAATCACGCGATGAGCATATTAAACGCGGATTATCTCAACAGAATGTGTGACGTCACGGCTCGAATTCGGCTATTGTGCCGCCATGTTTTATATTGTCTTATTAAGCGAATCGGAATCGGTGCCCATGTGTCGTGGTTTACATCTGGAATAAGTATTGTACGTTTTAATTCTTCATCTTCATGTTGTAGTTATTGTATGAGTATATATCAATCGGCGAATTTTAATACTTTTATTTAATTAAAAATAGAAATGATTGATGCTGTGCAAGAAAATACAGCCAGCTCTACTTGTGCGCTCTATAGACCATGTTCCTGTGGAATACATCCACCCACAAAATATACCTATAAAAAGGCTACGTAGGCGTTTCTTCTCTCTATGTTCTTCAGAAAACTTATCAAAATTCATCAGCCAAAAATTTGGACTGAATCTTATCTTATCTGGATAAAAATAGCAAATAGCACTAAATATTTCATTAAAGACATAAAGCATTACTTTAAATTATAATCAATGAAATCTTCATAACTACGTATTCATGTATCAAGATTACAGCAATTTTCCCGCCGATATTATCTCGTTTTAATAACAGCTTCACACCTAACGTATCATTACTGCACTAATTGCTTAATCTATTGCAATACAAAACGTAATAAATCAACTACCCAGGCGACAAAAATAATAAATTTAATAATACGTGTCGAAACTGGGTCCATAAATTGGTGTATAGCGAAATTAGATTGAGATTTTCTAGGGGCTATTATTCTAACGGTCCCTTTCACCGTTATCTGCTGACCATCAGATGAACTGCTTTTTTGAAACTGCCTTAATAAAGCGAGCAGCATGTAAGATTTTAATGCTGTGCGCGGGCGCAGAGATTTGGACGCGATAATACGGCGTGACTGCGCTCACGACTTTCTAGGCGGTGTTTCTTCAAAATCTAATTTGGGATGGCCCTTCTCGTATCGGGTTATGGACGATGAAAGTCTTGCCTTTTTTATGGTCAAGACTTTGACATGTTTTGGGTAAAAGAAAGTTGAACTTTTTCTAGGAGTTCGTAGATAAAGCTTTTCAGTACGTCACGATTATTGACTTTCAGGATAAGGTACATACTACGGTTCTTCACGATTTTTAAAAACGTTATTTGATACATAATATTCTTTATACGGTCAAATAATCATTCTTATTGTTTTTCTTTTTGTCATAATTCAACTGAACCGGTCTTCTGGAAATTATTCACAAATTACTAGTATGCAGCATTGTGTGTTGAATTTAATGCAATAATTCAATTAATATCACGAGGACATAAATGTCACACTTTATAGTTCAAATGATGGATCGATATTGGACAGACGCTATTATTTATAATTTTATAGTCTTTTAAACGTTTTATTACGTTTATTCTTCTTCTTGAGTCATTTTATTATTTAGGTATTAGGTAGTACTTCTTCTTAGCGAGTGGATTTTCGAGTCGAACAACGACCCGATAAACGATAGGTAGTACTAAAACCTAAGAAATAACTCAGCTTAAATATTAAAAAAAAACTTCATAGAGCTCATTTGGTAAAATATTTAGTAATTGACATATTCAATTTTTTTTAATTGATTAATTTAAGTAGGTTCTTATTTGGTATATTCAATAGTATTACAGCCTACCCATGGATATTTTCCTTATAATGCATAGAATAGAATAGAATGCACATACGTATAGTATTATTCTTTAAAAAAAACTTTTAAACATGAAATATGATAAATTTAATAGGGGGCATCACTCAACAAAATAGATCAATCACCAATGATAAAATATCTATATTTCTTTAACATTTGAGTAAAATTTATATCAATAAATTTATATTAAAATAGTTACCCTTACATTATACTTGTTTATTTTGTCACAAAGTAGTCAATAGTGACACCATAGGGTGTACCTAGATTTGTTTGTTTATACTTACTCTTTTGTACGAGTAGTGACTTAGTACTGTTATTGAACATTGAACCTGTAGATAGACTTCAATCGCAGTTGATAGGAATTAAATTGTACCTAGATCATATCGCCCTGTCGTCATGCGATGCTAGATATTTTATTAATTACCAACATTGAAAGCACTCGCACTGCATTGACTACCTACACAGACAACAGCAGCTGTGTTTAATTTTCTGGGTTTATAATTATAATCATTATTGATATCAAAATTAACGTTCACGTTCTATAAAGATACAAATATATTTCTAAAAAATTTCTTGATTTGTTTTAGTTGTATTTCTTGTAATTTTGTATAATTTATATATAAAAAACTTACTTGTCCATCTGAATTTATACGATACATATTTATTTCTAGAAAAGAATTTAAGAAATGGGTACTTAATATTTATTTTTAGTTTTTATAGTATTCACCCAAAAATCCCGTTGCCCCCAAAAAAGTTCAGTTACAACCGTATTTACTGTAAAAAAATCGTTCATTCCTGTTTTTTTTTTCGTTAAATATAATCTTAATCTCATAATAAACGACCAGTGTTATGATAACAAAACAGCCGATTTTAATTCGACGTCAACAATGTCTAAATACCCACTCGACGACTGATTACGCCCACCTTGGGGCTTCGTAATTTTATATCATTTGTTTATGTCATCAACTTTAACCACAGACTAGTTGGAACGTAGATAGAGCAAGAGCTTCAGCTGATAAAACGGGTCTACCGCGCACTTATTTTATTTTCAGACAATCTTTTCTTTTGCTTGGATTTTTATATTTATAGACAAGAATGAGGTACGAGTAATATTAAATACTTACCTATTTTTTTAGGGTTTTAACTGTTGCAGCCACATCAATTTAACTTTTTTTAAATTAATCACGCCTTTATCCCTAATGGAGTAGGCAGAGCGTAAACGATCTAAACAAAGGTCGTTCCGCCACGTCTGACAAGTTTTAAGTGTTATTCCAGATAGAAATAATGTATATTGCTATAGCGACAGGTTATCACAGCCCATCGCCTAAAGTACAATTCTAAAACCCCCGATTATGGGCCATATTGATCACATGATTAAGTAGTAACATTAGAAAATTATAATACCTACTTATGTTAAGCTGACGGCTTTTGTTCTGGTTTTAGTAATATGTATTTCAAATTAGTATGGTATTTGTTTTAAAAGATTTTAGTATTTTATTTATCTTTGTAGAGTCTACTGATTACTGGTCTGCGGTATCTACTAACACAACGAACCTCATTAAATATTTTAATTAACTTTCTCCCTCCTCCTCCTCCTTAGTCGGTCCCTCACTGCTGAGGATCGTGACCCTAAGTCTTCTCTCTGCAGAGCTGTCGCCAACCGTCTCGGTCTTGAGCTTTTCTAACAGCTTCTTCAAAAGTTAAGCCAATCGTGTCTAGGATACGGTCCGTCCATCTGCCCGGTCTACGGCCACGGGGTCTCCTTCCCTGTCTCTTCCCCATTATTATTGTCCGTTCGAGGCAATCCGGGGACTTCCGAACAATGTGTCCAAAGTACTGCAAAGTTTTCCGTTGAACTATGGATGTTAAGCGTTCCTTGATATGCAGTTCTTTTAGGATAGATTCATTTGTCCTGTGGGCTGTCCAGGATATTTTGAGCAAGCGTCGCCAGCACCACATCTCAAAAGCATTAATTCTGTCCATGTCAGCAGCTTTTAAAGTCCATGTTTCGGATCCATAAAGAAATATGGAGAATACTAGCGTGCGTATAAGTGATATTTTGGTCTTGCGCAAGATGTTTCTGTCTCTCCATACTCTTTTCAGCTGCGTCATAGCATTTTTGGCCATGGCGATACGACGGCGAATTTCTGGTTCGCAAGAAGTTTTGGCGCTTATCAATGAGCCAAGATAGTTGAACTCTTGCACCTTATCAAGTCCAACAAGGGCACCAGTTTGCTGTAGTTTTTCGAACCTGTCCACAAACATAACTTTCGTTTTACTTCGGTTTATGGCTAGGCCTAGCTCACTGCTCACGGTTTCAACCCGACTCAAAAGTTCCTCCATTTCCTCCGGACTTTCAGCGACGAGAGTGGTGTCATCCGCGTATCGAAGGTTCGAGATCTTAACACCTCCAATAGCGAAACCTCCCTCCCAACCGTCTAAAGCTTTCCTCAGAATATACTCGCCGTATATGTTGAAAAGTATCGGTGAGAGAATGCAACCCTGGCGTACACCCTTTTGGAACTGAAATGGGTTTGACATGTGCTCTTCCACACGAACGACTCCCTTGCTGTCTTCATAAAGGTTTCGAACCAGAGTGACAAGGTGCTGCGGTACTCCCATGTCCAAAAGCACGTTCCAGAGTTTACTCCAGACCACGCAATCGAACGCCTTTTTATAATCCACAAAACACAAGATAACAGGTGTATCGAACTCATAGCTGCTTTCAATTATTTGTCTCACGTTGAGTATCTGCTCTCGAGTTCCCTTCCCTTTCACAAAACCTGCCTGTTCCTGCGGTATTTGTATGTCCAGGTAGTATCTAATCCTTTTGTTGATTATATGAAGGAGTATTTTGCTTATGTGAGGTATGAGCGCAATCGTTCTGTAGTTGTCGCACGCTTTAGTGGAACCCTTTTTGTGAAGAGGGATGATAACAGATTCTGCCCATTCGGATGGCCAAACGCATGATGACCAGATCTTATTACACAGCTCATGTAGTACTGCAAAGGCATTTCCTCCAAGAGATTTTAATATTTCAGCCGTGATTTGGTCTCCGCCTGGTGCTTTTCCATCTTTCATAGTTTTTAGAGCATGGGTGATTTCGCTCATGAGTATTGGCGGTTCCATTTTACCAAAAGGGTCACTATAATATAGCGGCGGTGTTGTTTGTGTACTTGATGGGTCTTGGTACAAATTCTCGCAATAGCGGCGCCACCTGTCCGCAACCTGATCTAACTCCGATAGTGCAACGCCGTGTTCGTCTTCGACGACCCAAGTCTTTGATTTGAAATCGCGTGTTATAGAGCGTACTTTTTTGAACAAATCCCCTGTTTGGAATTTTTCTGCATGTGCTTGGATCTCTGTGCATATGGCTTCCAAATTCTGGTTTTTGTCCCGACGGCACTGTTTCTGAACCTCACAATCGACCTCCTTATATTCTTCGTCGTCTTTGTTAAGTCCTCGGGCTTTAAGTTCTTTCCGCTTCTTAATCAGCTCCCATGTGCTGTCCTTTATCCAGCTCTTCCGCTGACTATCGGCATGTGATCCTTGTCCAACTTCTTTCAAAGTATCTGCAATCGAAGTCTTAAAGTGCAACCAGATGTCATTCGAATTCGATGTTGTTTCCAACTCAGAAGATATAGTACTCAGCCTCTCATCTACTTTAGTTCGGAACTCAGCAGCCTTGCTTGGTTCAATTCTTTTGAGAAGCTTTAATCGAGGTTTGTGGGATCGTTTTAATCGCAGTTTCATCCATGACACAAGAAGGTTGTGATCTGAACCGCAGTCGGCACCGGGGAAGGTCTTGACATTCTGTATTGAAGTGTTCCATCTCGAGTTAGTAATTATATAATCGATTTGGTTACGATATCTATCTCCCGGTGATATCCATGTGTATAAACGGCGTGGATGATGTTTAAAGCGCGTGTTCTGGATGGTGAGGCTATGTGTAATGCAGAAATCTAATAGTCTTTCTCCTCGAGAGTTCCTGTCACCCAACCCATATTTTCCTACGACGTTACGTATGTGATCATCTGACGTAGTTGTTCCTACTTTCGCGTTCCAGTCTCCCAAGATCATCATGATTTCTCTTCTAGATATCAATGTTATTGTTGCTTCCAGTTTCTCGTAGAATTCATCGATTGCTTCTTGTGACGATAGGGCAGTCGGTGCGTAGATCTGTATTATGTTAATTGGAATAGGGCTCGCATTTATTCTTAGTGCTATAATTCTGTCTGAAATTGTATTGTAGCCAGTGACAAACTTGTTTATCACTCGTTTTTCGACTCGAAAATCCACTCGCTAAGAAGAAGAAGAACTTGTTTATTTCAGGTGGCACAATAAATCCGACACCGTTGGCACTTTCGTTGTCTGGTCCCACAAAATACATCGTGTTTCCCATGTTGGTTGTAAAATGACCCCTTCCTCTCATGTGTGTCTCAGACACTCCTAAAATTGTGATCTTATAACGGTCTAGTTCCTTTTCAACGATGTCAATTTTTCCTGGTTTCAGTAGTCCTTGCACATTCCATGTCGCTAGACGGTGCTCTTTACCGAGGCGTAAGTTCTTCTTTTTTCCGCCAGTAGCATTTCCACCCACGGCAGCCTGGTGGTCTACCACCGCAGGGGCTTCGGTAGCCAATTTCGCACCACTCGGCCCGGGTACCGGGTGGCGCCGGGGGTCAGCCGGATCGCCCGACAGCTTATTCCTCATATTCGACATATCATAGGGTTTTCATGGAAAAGTAGTCGTAGTGGTTTTCCGTTTGCCTACTACGCCAGTATTTCGGAAACTATTTGGGATCCCTGGCTACTGTAGCCACTTCTGTACTTATGTTTTGTCGAGTACAGGGTACGGGTTATTTGGCCGCCGCCCGATGTTCGGCGTTGGTCTTTTTACGGTGGCTCTTGATCTTCTTCCTACCAACCCTCCTCTTTTCTCATTCGGGCTTGGGACCGACAAAGGCAGAGCTACTAATTAACTTTCTACATACATGTAAACGTCAAAATTGGACAAATGTCGGCGGATATACGGGCGATGACTAATATTAGCATTAGAAGTTATTTTTAAATTCTTGGCCGATGTTGGTGAAATCAATAATTCATTTAGGACAAACACATTTGTATCTGCACTAATATAAAAAAATTGGAAATAAGTCTTTGTCACATCTGTTAACATCGTATGTATAAGCAACTTGTTATTTATAATTACTATGTAACTATGTATTATTAAAAAAATTAAGAACAATCTGCTAAATAAGGTAAAAATCTTGGTTTATTGCAGATCCTGAGAGAGATTGACATTAATTTTTTTTATTTATTAATTATCCTATTTATTATTAATTATCATCGAAAATTTCCAAATCTCATGAGAATCTCTTGCAAACAAAACCTAAAAACCTTCAAGATGAAGGACGAGTCAAAACGAAACTTCGCATTCATTCCCGATAATCGAACTAAAGTGAATTATCTTGCGTTGATAAATTAGCATTAAATAAAGATAATCACACGTGGATTGGTGGTTTGACAAGCAAAATGAATGTGTATTATAGGGCCGGGGCACACCCGCTCGTTTGTGAGAGAATTTGTTAAATTATCGATCGAACGATTTGAATATTAATCTCAGTCGGTCCCGAGACTGAGATGCGTTTAGGATGTGGGAATGGGAATCCGCTCAATCAAAATTGGAGGATCGATACTTTAGTCGATTTGGAATTTAAGCAGAATGAAAATAAGGCAACTTAATTCAAAGATTAAGACTAAGAATTGAAAAACGTTTGTGTTTCTTTTGAATTCTTTTCTTTTGAATTTGTGTTCTGACACCTATTGATTTATGTACCTAAAATGTGCACAGTTATTTAGTACAACTGTGGTACAACGAATAATGGTTGATTCTTAGTATGTTTACCGTTACAAACCTAAAATACTATGCAAACATATAATGGAGCTAAGGTTACCGAGCATATGGCTGTATATGTAATAACAGCCTTTGCCTCCAAGCCGCCGGCTGCCTATCGTCTATAATTTGGGGCCTTTTTTTTTTTTTATCGTGTTGATCTTTGATTGCATCGATAGATCCTTGGGTTCCCAGACGATGATGAAGTTTTTTTTTGTACAATTTTTGTTTTAAATAGTAGAGCAATTATTGATGATTCTACACCACCACAATGACGCGATACATAAAATTTTTACCAAAATATTTGATTATTCAGAAAAAAAACTTGTATTTTACAAAATGTTTCTTTTTGTCTCAGTTTTTTTTTTCATGGTCAAATATAATCAAACATAAAGTAGTTTCTAATCATAAATATTAAGTTACTTATTTATTTTTAGATAATGAAGTTAAGGTAATCCTTAACTGATTTATGTTCACATTAATATGATGCATTAATTGATTTATTAATATGATAGCACCTTAATAAAGACATTAATTATATTACTTAGTTAAATGGGCCGTTAAATATTAACTGTGTCAATGTTATAGTCATTAGGTTTCTAACACTTGATCAAATATAATTGTAAGGTTAAATTATAGTAGTAACTCATAAAAGGCATTTTAAATGGCTTTCATCCGATCAAAACATAGAATATGCCAGGCATTGATTCGGTACTGTGATACTGCTTACCTGATTTTAGGAAATAAGCACTTGTTACTTGATTTTACTTTACACTACATAAGTACTGGCAGTATGAGTTATCCCTCAAATAATATGAGAATTTTGTCAAGAAGATTTCTTAGCGATTAGACCTGTAGGCACATTTTAGTTTTATTGTTTTATCATATTTAGGTATTCATTCATAGTCAACTTACTGATCAATTTCAAAATGCTTGATAGATCGCATCGTCGTCATCCCGCATCGTCCTCTTTCAAAAAATAGGATGAATGAAAGTCAAAGTAAAAAAAACTGCTTCGTATCGCTAGTAAATGTAATATTGCAATTTGTATGGGTCAATAATTCTTCCATGCTGGACTGGGAGGGATAGAAAAACGTAGAATGTGCCAGCTGCATCTCCTCCCGGGCATGCTGTAAAAACCAGCTAAGGGATTCGAGGGTTTAAGTGTATTGCAATTTATAGGCGATGGGCTGACAACCTGTCACTATAGCAATATACCTACATAACCATCTGTAATAACCCTCAAAACTTGTCAGACGTGGCGGAGCGACTTTTGTTTGGATTGTTTTTGCTCTGCCTACCCCACTAGGGATAAAGGCGTGATTTGTGTATGTATGTATGGGTCAAAAATAAATTATGATTCTAAAGTAATTCCCAGACATAGCACATTGTAAATCATTCAATGATAATTTTTATTCCTACATTAAACAATGACCATCGCAATGATTACAATTAATCAACAATAGAGCTGAAAAACCAGCCTACTTTAATAAAAAAAAACCTGTCTTTCCCGCCAACAGCCAACCGTATTGAGGCGTAGTGATGTGCCGAGGTGTTCCCGACGTTAACTGTTCCTTCTCACGCGATACGCTCCGCCCATCATCACGCGAAAAGTACTAATTACGTGTTCGCGCTTACCTACGCGTATTCCGCCGCTTTGTCTTGTGGAAGAAAATGACTGGAACTTATAGACAGTTGAGTAATTCTATAATTATATGTTTTACACGTGGCTCTACATTATCACTTTTTAATGAAATTATTATAGGCATATATAGGTACTAATAGTTAGTAGGTGGACTGTTACTATTTGTATTCTAAACAAAATATATATTTCTGAGTACATGTGAAGAATAATAATTGTACCTACCTACCTTTTACCTACTCACAAATGAGTAACCATATCCATTCAAAATCATACCTAATAAAGTGAGAGATTTTCTAATTTAAACTTTAAAGTGATACTTTAGAATTGTCTTTACAATTCATAGAATAAAAAAATATTACACTTTATTAATTTTAATTTTTTTATCCATTACAAAAACCATAATGGTTATACTTATCTTATAGTTGTTTTGTAAGTAATAAATAAACAGAACTCTGTATTACCGAATCACATATCAGACCAACAAAGCTTTATCTAATTCAAATATAGTCCAAGTGCAGGCAGGGAACTAACACTCGTTCTTGATAAACGGCGGCCATCACTGCACGGCACGGCCTATTATGAGAGCGTGACGTCACCGCCCCGCCCTCCACCTCCCGCTTCAATCAAACGGGGAACCCTCGTCATTCCCCCACCCCGCGTTCCGCTTTAGCGACTCTGCATTTTTTCTTCCATAATAATATCGTTGAAAAAATCGCGCAAAAAATCTCGACATGGCACATCCCTAGCCGCGGCTCTTTGCCGACCAAAGTATTCGAAATTTGAATTTCAGATAAAATCGGAATTGTTTTTGATGCCTTTGTGCTTTGATTGTGCCACTTTTTCTTTGAAATCAATTAGTACCTAAATTAGTCTCTATAATTTTTAATTGCCAGACTAACTTACTTAATTTATTTTCAATTCCCACAATTTAATAAGTGGATAATGCTTGAGCAGTCAAATTAACAATAATGGAAGGTCACACATGTGATAATAAAGTTATGGTCACAGGTGTTTCTAAAACAAATAAGACCCATACAAATTGTCTGTCTTATTGGAGTAAACACAATGAATTATTTCAATCAGACTTATTCGATTAAGTCTTACAAGATTAGGTACGTTCTAATTATAGTAAAATTTTAATATTTTTCCTACTTCATTTTCTATGTTAAAAAATATTCAGCTAGTACTAATTTATTTTATTATTATTCGAAGATTCAGCATAAAAACAAAATCTCGTGGAAGTAGTTCTCTTTTTAAAAATCTTTCAGAGCCATCTGTTATCGAATATCATCGCCTGTCAAGGCCCGAGTCAGGGGCTGAGGTTAGTTTGGCCGCTCGACACGAGAGGTCAGCATCGTAAGTTTTTAAACTTGCTAACAAGTTTAGTATTTAGTTCGATGAAACTTCAACAGATGGTGCTATTTTAAGTTTCCTTCACACAGTGGTTTGCTTTTGAACGTGATTTTATTAGATTATTTTTGCGAACTGATAGTTAATATTAAAATTATAATAAATGTTATTGAATTTTTTTAACTTATTTTTAAGTTCTTAATTACTTAAGGTTTATTATTTACATTTAGGTTACCTTGTTGTTTATGCATTATTTTAGTAAGCATTCTATCTAATCTATTTGCTTAGTATAGCCTTTACGTAATATGAAAATTCAAATTCCATAATCTGTGGGCTTAACCCTTATCAGCTGCTATGACAGGTTTTAATTAATAGTGTGTGAAGGTATTTCACATTGTATTACGTTATGAGAGATTTTGATTAGATGATTTTTAGTGTTGCTTTATTGCATCCATGTTTACCTTTGAAAGTCCTCTGCTGGACATGGAGTTCCCCTAGCCTAGGCATTTTAGGGATAGTGTGGTGCCGGGTTAGAATAGCATCACCCCATCACTTCCTGCGTGTGTCGTAAAATTCGACTAAAGGATAAATCTAGGAAATGGGCAGCAGCAGCGTTCCCTGTAAATGGAAAACTTCTACTGCGCTCACCAACCCGCCTGTCAAGCGTAGTGAGTATGGCATATACCCCCAATTTTGGGGAGGCCCATGTCCAGCAGTGAACTGTTGTGGCTGATGATGATGATGAATAGCAGTACCTTATAATCAAAAGGTCACTCATTAGTTTTATTCTATTGGGACCATTTTTTTTTTATTATCCCTTAGACTTTTTTTCTTCAGCCCTTTTCCATTTCTTTATTGTCAACTGGTATTGGGCAACGTTGTCTATTTTTTTCTTTATTACTGCCATCCTTATTAGCCATAGTCTTGAAAAATACCTATTTTAATTAGGTCCGTATCTTAAGAATTTTTAGGAATCTTTGCTAAAAAATCTTCGCCCCGGTATCTCCATCTAAAATCTAATTATCTCGACCGAAATTGAATGAATGAGTTTTATTGCTGACCACACGATTCGCAAACACTAAGACATCAGCAACTACTGGATCTAGTCTAAAAGACCATTGTAATAATTTTTCTAATAGGATATCGAGTTGTACTAACTCAGAATCAGATTTCCAAAAAATACCTTCCTATAATTCCTCCTGACCGAAGTATAATGAATGTGTTTCATGCTGGCCGCACAGGCTGCAAACACTACAATATCAGCAACTACTGGATCTAGTCTAAAACCATTATATTTTTATAGGATAACGAGTCCTACTAACTCTGTCTCAGAATCAAATATCCGGGCTATATTCGTTTCCAAAAAATCTCCGCCTAAAAGGGTGTATTCGTCCTGACCGAAGTTTGATGAATGTGTTTCATCGCTGGCTGCGCGGGCCGGAAGTGCCGCGATATCGTGCGGCCGGCGGCGGCGCGTAAATTAACGTGCGGCGTGTCGCGTTTCCGCTTACATTTCTGTTACAATTTCAATTTTGGATCGGATTTGTTTAGGATCTCGTTAGAAAGGGTTGTTTTTGTTTGAGCTTTGGTTTAGATAGTCTCGAACAATTACCTACACATTAATATACAGGGTGTAAAAAAATACTGCGTTCCTTTAAACCACTTGTTCTACTGATAATACAATAATTTTATCTAAAAAAAATGCCTTTTCCATGCAAATTATGCTCTCCTCATCTGAAATTTGTAGACAAGGCAAAATTTTATTTCGAGTTAAAAATTTTGTGCTTTAGGAAACTTGTTTGTTATCAACAGTTGAACATGTGGTTTAAAGGAACGCAGTTCTTCTATTTAACTTCTTTTTACATATATAAAAAAAAAATGTTATGTGTACAGATAGTTTACGATACGTAAATAGGTACTATTTGCTTATGCACTGGTAGGGTTACATAAATTTGAAATAAAACAAACAATAAGAAAAAAAACGGTGTTTATTTTGTAATAGAAATATGTTGTACATTCTTTAAATAAAAATTTATCTTATCTTATCTTATCTTATCTTATGTATTTCATACAAAGATTATACAGATATGTAGGCAAATAAAATTCTGGTATAGTACAATAGATACTAGCTAATTTAAGTCCTTTCTCAACTAGTACGAGTACCTTTAATTTTTTCAGTCTAGAAAATACCATACATACTCCACCTTATTCTATTACAATGCACAGTTAATACTGATTTTTTAAATTCTTTCTGAAAAAGAAAAATACCTGCGTTGCGTACAACTACAAAGAATACTTTTCATTAAAATATTTTTCTTATTGATACTTACGCACAAGTAAATAAAGAACACTTTCGAACTAAAGCAGCAGTACAGTACCCATGGGCAGCACCATCGCTGTAAAGTTCCCTAGTCCAAACACCACAAGTTTTGAACCACAGTGCAATGCAAGGTGCTCGCAAGCTTGACGGCGATGATAGTTCGATTTCAATAACAGAGATGGCGCTAATTTTATTAGTTCGTGCTTCTTTTTATAGATGTCACTGTTTAGAATATTGACTTGCTGTATTTTTTCTTGCTCTACATTGTGTAAAAGTTTTATATTGAAAATAAAATATTTGAGCTTTGTTTGCAAATTTTTTTTAAAGGTATATAATTATATTGAAAATATTGTCAAATACCAAATCAAAGCTCATTAAATCCACATTCGCACTAATGAATTCCGACAATTTAATCCCATAACACCTATTGTGTTCAAAGCTAGAGTCATGCGTGGCAATTACAAAGGTGTCGGCGCTGGCGCCATATCTTGCTATAAATCAGTTGAGCGCGATATAACAATTAGCCGGTATGATAGCAATGTTAATTAAACGGTGATAATGCCGACCGCAGCGCCAACACGCCACTGCGGCGGGTTGTGGAAATAATTCCCGTAGACAACAGCGTGGAGGTCGAGGTAGTAGAGTTTGGAAAGCGTTTGTTGGGATAAATAAAGTTAGGCTTTGTGAAGAAATTTTCAACAAGTAGATTATACTTAGATTCCCTCATTGATTTTAGAAGTCTTCTTTGTAAAACGACAATGCTTAATTTAATTATGGTCTATATTTCTGTCTTTATGTATTTCATTCTAAAAGGCTATATTTTTTCTGATGTATCTATTGATGTTCTTGATTACCTGATTACTTTAAGTTAATCCATAGTATTTATTTATTTAATCATTAATTATTTTCCGTAAGTTTCATTATAGCTAAACCAGTTTCACTCCTTCCCTTTTTATAGTGAACACTTAAGAATTTAATTGATTTTTAACACATCGTAATGAATATTAACACCCGATGCGCTTAATGACCTACAATTACATAGAGCATGCAACGTAGACAAACATGTTTTTGCGACAAGGCAATTTTTCAATAGATCAAGGTTGTGTGGCGGTTTCCTCTATAGTTGTATAGGTACAAGTATTGAAGTATTCATAGGGTCCGTTAAGACCTTTTTGTCACAGTAATTTGTCTGTATCGTTGAATAAGTAATCGAACTATCGCAGGTTTTGTAGCTTCATCAACCACTACTAGTAGTAGACTGACTTCCAAGTAAATATCTACTTATAAAATAGCTGCACCTTGTAACATATTTTTAGTAACGATTTCTATGTTATAATTATCTGCTTACTTATTTTATCTGGAATTGAATTTCATTTCTTTATCACAATGTTCAAGATTCCATTAACCACAATGTCAAAGTTGTCCAAAATCCATACCTTCAAAACTTGGTACCATACCCCATCTCTAAACCACAACACCCGAATACCTATCTAGACTACAGCCCCACAGGTAGAGGAATCTGGTAATCAAAGCCCCTGCAATCAATTACATAGCAACGCAATCAAAATGGCTGACATACCAGGCGCCGTCAAAGGCACTCACACTATCAGCATGCTGCAGATAAACATTATTAATTAAATCAAAGACTTCATTATTCATGGTATGATTTATTTTATCACTATTTTTAGAAGAACATGCAACGGTTTTAAGTGAATGAATTATTGATTTAAAGACTATAATTTATAATAATAAAGATCAGGGCTCAAAAAAAAAAACAGTAAATGTAGAGCAGTTTAAAGCAAAAATTAAAATACTCAAATATAAAATGAAACCTAAAAAAATTACATCAATTTTTTGGGAAGTCATGTTAAAGTAAACAGCAAATGTAAAATAGATTGTTACTTTTAATAAAAGTCATAACTTCCTTTTCATTCGCCCCACGCAAAATGTTTTCCAAAAATATCGATGCATTACTGTGTTGGATGCATTGCTTCCTGATTCTGCTTTGGTGGATGACTGAGTGTCTCCAGGACCTGTATAAAGATAAAAAATATCAGGCATTTACATTAAAGTTGATGCTGAAAAGAAAGACAAAGATTATAAAAATACCAAATAAGATCAAATTACTTGCGTATCCTTTGTTTTGGAAAATACGTAACTAAAATTATTATCATAGCACGTTTTGTTATAAAACTGCTACACAAACAGTGCTACCTGGGCAGCATAAAAGCATAGAACCTCAAACTTCAGACAACTCAAATGCATCAGCATTTCCATTGTCAACGGGACGACACGCCACAAGGTGCCCCTCATGAAAAATTATGGACCAGGGGAGCAAATTACGCAAGTTGTCTGATTAAATTTAGAAGTTGCCAGGGTAATTAGCGGGTACATCGCATTTCACTCAGGAGCACGGATTTACTCCAGAGAGCCGTTTTGAAAAGCCCACGTTTTGATTATGAAAAAGTCCCCACCTGTTTTTCAATAGAGGTGTTTTAATGTTGCTTTTGGGAAAACATTTTGTTTAAATATGGACACTGAATATTTTTAATGAAAAGGTCAGTCACGGGTGACAGTTTTTAAACATACATTTGTATTAATCAAAGTTGCTAAAACGTAATACTAAAAACATCACGATTTATCTGTATAAATTAAAACACCTTCTAATGTTGCGTTGATTCTATATCGAAACTAGCGAAACATTTTGCATCTTCCAAACCACAAAACTTGTCAGATTTAAGTTCAAATTAATAACTTTTAACAAAAATATCGGATGATCCAAAGGCACCACTAAGATCTATTAAAGAACCAGCATCAATTAGTTGATGAGGCGCTTCTCCAATTAAACTAAGGTGCACTACAAACAAGTGGAGATCAGAAGAGCAAGCACAGATTAATGTACACGGGCAGCTTAATGGATGCGCGCGTCACAACGCCTTTTGAGGACACCGCCACGCGAAAAATTTAAATTATTAAGATACTGGGGTGGCCTGAAATCAAAATTTTGGCAAAGATTATAAAGGTATCATACAATTTTTTCTCAAATCTATTTTTGAGAAATAATAGAAAGTACAACCAACATCATTCATTTTAGACATACATTTATTAGAACATTTAGAGCATAATATCTTCTGAAGAGCCTTAAATGCTGTTGAAATTTGCTCATCAATGGTAAACCGAGTGGTACGAGTACAATGTTGGAAATTCATAACACTCTACACCTTTCCACAATATAAAGAAATATAGCGTCTGTGTTCTCCTGCTCTATGTAAAACCGATCCAGCGTTTATAAATCAGGACCACTTTGTGATCCCACAATAGCACTCTAATTGACAAATAGTGGAAATGATAAATACCGGCGTCGGGAATTTTCCCGAAATACACTCTTTGATCGCAACAAGATTAACAACCCAAGACTGTCGCCCGCAAAATGTTATTAATTTTCTTTTTAATTTGGTCTCTAGTCTACTAGCCCATACTCTAGTATGTTTCATGTTTCCCGTGTATTTTACTTTGATTTTTTCTAACAGAAGAGTTAAACACGATGTAGTACAATTCAGAAAATATTGTTTTCGTTGATCTAAATTTGATACCCAGTTGCTATTCTGAATGATATTTAAAAGGTTCAATATTTAAAAAGTGAAAGGGTTTATAAATTGCTCACTTTTTTTGTGTAGTTCAGAAACTGGTTAAAAATATTGTCCTCTTTAATGATTCATGAAAACTTGACACGTCTTTTTTACTCGAATTCACATTTCACGAACATTTGTCATGAACATATACGATAAGGTGATATCCGCCTCAATTTTCACGAAACTAGGTAACGTCATCAAAGTAGCTTTAAGAAACATGGCAAGTAATTAACCCCACCTTCCTTAGAAACCATAACCTCTGAGGGCATGGGAACAAGGCACACGAGCGAGTGACTCAAGAACCAGTTTTGACCAATAAATCAAGTCCACTACCACAAGTGGTCTCGGTTATCAAATTATCAAAAGCACGTGAGACTGTTAATTTCCTCTTCGGCTTTTAAAGACATGTTCCTTGAATAAAGCTTTGCCTCGATGGTTATCGCGGCCATAATTGCGGGCTAGAGCATTTGCTTCGTTATGATTGTGACCACTGATTAAAAATGTTTCAACTATGATGGTTTTGTTCTCGTTTGTTATTTGCTAAATTATATTCATAATATTTTATTCTATTCGTTTTTATCTATTCGATTCAACAACGTAGGTATGCCATTCGAACTTTGTAGTTACATCTAAGATCTGCGCTTTGTCAGGTCTAACCCTAACCAAGCTAAATAATTGAAATTCATACGCCCAAAACGAACTAAAAGATTTTAATTTCGCCGCGTCGGATTCGAAAAGCGTATTTTCCACTTCATAAATCACCTCTCATCTCCGTAGCTATATGGACATCTAGTTGTTGGAATGCAAATGGAAATTGAAAATTAAAAAAATGCGAGGGTCGTCCCGCGTAGGGGCGGCGGCGAAATCGTAAATTTAAATTGTCCATTCCTCAACATGCAAATTTTTCCAGCTGTATAGGCTTCCCGATTGTTGTTACTACATTCCACATTTCGGTGGCGCAAAATTAATTGCTAAGCTGTAGTTGTTTGCGCAGATTTGAGCTGAGATTGGGTACGCTTCGTAGGCTTGAATTTTCCACTATCAAATTATACAGCACCATTGTTTATTCTGCAGTATTGATTATACTGACCTTTCTTAATTTTTTATTACAGCTCTTCTTCCCAAGTGCAGGTTAAACTAATAAGAATAGGATGAAGACAATGTAAAAGAATTGATTCCGAACTCACATAGATCACACGGGATTATGTTTTTAAAGCCAATGTTACATAACAAACAACATCTGCGGGAGGTATAGGTACATTGTCTGAGTCGCCGCCATCATTAAATGTTGCTAATGAACCTTTAGCTTTTGGGTTTTAAATAACTTGCAAAGGGGCGGCTCCACTCAGCCTCCGCAAGATTTTTTATTCCGAACATGAGTTTAACTAACCATGTCCAAAATACGATGCACTGAGTTTGTAACAACGCTCTTTCTTATTTTAAAACGAAAAAACATCATCTACAAGCAAGTAAACAGAAATGTAAGCAGGGTAATTTATAGGTACACAGATCATAATCAAAATGCGAAATTCCATTCCTTTTTAAACCACGCTCATATAATTGAATTTTTTGTTTTATTTGATAAATTCTAGTAGCCGTCCTATTAAGCTCGTCATAAATTTCCTACTTTAGAACCAGTACAGCGAGATCTCGCGATAACGCAGAGGTTTCGGTGTCGCTTGTCCCTCGGCAAACAAATTAACGACGGTGTAAAGTTATGTCGTCGGGCCGCGGCGCGGTTGTCACTCATGCTCCATCAACTGCTGGGAAATGTCGAGGATATGACGGCGGGTCAGCCACATGCCGCCTTTGAGACGTGACACTATTTCATGCGCCTGTTTCACTTTTAAGAACCACCTTCTACCAACCAGACAAAGACGATATTCGAACTTGTCGCACGTTCAAGAGCACCGCATAGCTATGTGCGGTAAACGGGGGCCCGTATCGCAGACAGGTTGTCGCTAATAGGCGTTTTACTTGGAACATATGAGATTTTATGACTTCTTGTGTGTTCCAACCTTAGGACACATGTTAGTCTGTACGTATCGACCGTCAGGTTGAGGACGGTGCGCGATGACTCCCGCGCAACTGTTTGCGAGCCAAAACAAACATTCGGCCGATCGTGATCGAGGGCCGGCTCTCTATACTTGATTATACGAAAAATAATTTAATTATAGATCAATGGACTAAGAGCATTAACCTCTCCTTTTCAGATACGTCGTGGAACCGATGAGGAGACACCGTCCGTTGACAACGCGTGAGACGCCAGCGAGATTGCTTGCGCCTGCTGTCCTGTAGTGAATGGAATCGGAAGTGTTTGTGTGGTGATCGTACTGTGCTAGTGTCGGCCTTGAAGGCCGAGATTTTGCGACGGAAGATACGGACGCGAGCCACGCGGGCTGCGGGCCCGCGATGAGTGCTAACAATTGCGACAGCATGCAAACATATTTCTCCAACGCTTACCAGATGCCAGACATGAGAAACGGTGGAGGGCATGAACACCAGCAAGCGCACGCGCATTATGGCGCTGTGCCACAACAAGGGCACGAAATGGACGGCTGTGATCAGCAGCTCAGGCCAGCACAACACCATTACCCAGCCCAACCGGCCCCAGGAATGCCGTACCCTAGGTTTCCACCTTACGACCGAATCGGGTACTACCAGCAAATGGAACAGAATGGCTACCGGCCCGACAGTCCGTCCCAGATGGGGCATATGGGTCCAAAAGGTGCAGAAGGGTATGGACCAAATGGGCATCAACCTCCAGCGCCTGCGGTATATACGTCGTGCAAGCTACAAGCGGCGGCGGCGACGGCAGGCGGGGTTCCTGGCAGTCCGCCTCTGGAGCAGGCGCAACAAATGCCTCACCACATGCATCCACAGCAGCACATGGTGCAGCATGGGGTTCCGCCCCACCAGCAGCACCTCATGTACCCCGTAGACGACATGCAGCATCAGACGCAGATGCCGCCCATGCACCAGCAGTCCATGCACGCGCAGCAACCTCCTCCCCAGCAGCCTCCTCCAAACACCAATGCGTCGCTGCCTAGTCCACTCTACCCCTGGATGCGAAGTCAATTTGGTAAGTTTTAAAATCTTTGACTTTTACTTTCAAATAATGTCACAACACAATAAGATATCAATGGCATTAAATATCGTAGACTCATAGGGATGAGATATCCTTAAAAGTGAAACCGAATTCCTTTCATTTAGATAATACAATTAGATTTGCGCAACAAGAGTACAGGTAGCAAAAACATATTCGCAAATTCGCAAAAACACTTTCGCCCCACGTGCGCATTGACGAGAGACAATAAGTGCCTGAAACAATGCCCTTCCTTCTGTTCCGGGATTATTTATGGGCCGAACAGGCATTCAAAAGGAATTTCACTTTTCATAAAATTTACAACTCGAGTACAAAGGAGCTCACCTTCTGTTTTGCTGACGCCGGTGCTGAACAAAGCGGGCTCAACTTGTGCTACCGTCTCCTACTGTTTTTGAATTTCGACGATCTAATTTATGGTCAAGTCGCATGATTTAGGGGTTCTATTGTAATTGCTCAAATCTTTCAAATAGCGCTGCTGGAATTTTAGGTTGGGGATGTTAGTTGTGCGTGCAAATTCGCGCGGCGTAGTATTGCCGGTTTTCGTAGTATAGTCAGAGTGATGTGTAGTGATTTCATACCATCAATAAGTACAACGATATCAAGGTCAGTTACATTTCAATTCCCAGCTACATCACTGTCAGCTCGACTTCTTGGCTTTGATTGTATAAAATCGAGGCGACTCACATCGGGTTCAATGAGTCTGAATTGACCATTCAATGTGCCCCCACTCTCAAGAGTCTTTATTTGGTGTCTGCATTCATACTACACAGGTTCATGCATTTCATAGTAAAGTCTCCAATTCTCACATCTGTCATTCACCCTATTCCTACTCATATTATCTACAAGTGTATAACACTAAAACTATTTGAATAATAGAGACTGGCCTATTAATTTTAAATACATCAATGTTGTGTCTGCCTGCATCAAAAAATCTTCAAATAGATGAGTATCCAATCCAACTAGGTACGTAGAATTTGCTGCTCGAATGATTGCATGTCATAATATAAAGTTTTCTTCATAGTATTGGAGTATCCCAAAATCTTGATTGGTTATGGATAATTTTACAGAATCCACTGATATCAGAAATTCATTTCTTAAAATATTGATGACCTGACCATCCACGTTACCTTTATCTTTAGGTATTAAAAACTGGCAAAAAATGACATTACATTTTAATTATTCTTTTGGGTGCTGAAATGATCATCAAATCATCAACCTAAAGACAATGTGTAAACTAATGGATAAGCAACAATGATTCAATTGCATTTCTCGCGTATTTATTACCCGGAGCTGATGCCAGATAAGATGTGCCAATTTTGACTTAGTCTCTACTGTTGGTGGACTTGGACGAACTAGTTAATTAATTCCAAAGTTTGATACGCTGCGGATCTGATGAGGCAGAGATAGATTGTATGAAGTCAAATATAAAGTCATTTGAGATATCGCAGCAATAAATTATGAAGCGAAATGTAGAGATTTTTAAAACTATAAAACAAAGTAATATTATGAATGAGTGTAAATAAGTAGTTATCATGTCTATCATCACGCTCATACTCGATTTTAAGCAGATGTATTTAGTACGTGAATAATGTGCACCACTTGAGTATACAGTAGCAAACTGCACTTAAGCTTCAAAGTTCATGTTATCTACTTGAAACCGCTGTTCATTAATTATCGTCAAATTTAGGCTGCCATTTTGGAAAAAAATCCAGCCAATAGGAGCTCGGATCGGGTTCTGTTTGGAAATAGAACATACAGCTCCGAAGCTGATAGATCATTAATCATTGAAGAACTGTACCTTACACCTACTCATGAACATGAAGGCAGCTATCTACTGATATGCATCGGATTTCATTAATCATTTTGCAAGTCGAGGACCGTTCCCAGCAGAAAAATATTAATGGCCACTCATGTAATTAATTTTAGCAAAACAAATATTTAAATAGAGAATAATGTAAAAAAATATGTTGTTGATTAGGTAGGTCAGTTTTCGTTAATCTTAGATGGTGCCAAGTCGGTAATATCTTGTTTGAATAATTACATTTTACTTTTTGTTATATTTTAGAGATTAGTAACGATACTAAAGAAATATACCAAGCTCTCCCACAAAATCTTTGCTGAACCTTTGCGTCTATTGAAAGTAACAGCTTCGATCTTTTAAATAGCGGAAAAATAAGGGGACTATTTTTCTTAAACAACACCTATTCTTCGGAACGGTTTGACGTATAGCCCCCTGACTAACGGTATAGAAAGATAGACTTACCTAGTCCGAGAGGTAGGCCGCGATAAGTCGTCAGGAATCGAGGTGGAAATGGAAATATAATGGAAATCCCCCCGCTCTCCCCGCCCTACCCCCCTCGCATACAATGCTGGATAGACGACTTGTTACATTTCATTGTTCAGTTATCAGCCCCGAGGCCTTTGTGAGAGCCTGATGATTGAATACGAGAATTTGTTTTGGTGCCTGCTTCTGATTTTCTCCGTTTGCCACTGAAAGCCCGAATTGCTTTGTATTAAACGTGGTATACAATTGTAAATGACGTGGGCTGAAAGCTGGGCTTTGTACCTATTTATTTCGGTGCCACAATTCATAGCAGCAAAATTCTTTTCATTTTCGGTTAGAAATGCTTTTCCAAATTTTGTTTCCAATTTAGTTCAGTTCTAAACTGTAATACCAAAATTATCGTTACCTTTTCTTTAAGGGTCCCTTTCAAACGACTTCTTAATCAGGCTTTCGAGTGGATAACCTCTTTTGTGGTAACCTTCTTTCTCCACATGATCGAATGTCGATTGTCGCTCCCCTACCAAAGGACGATGAATGCATCGCAAGATTGGAGACCCCAGTTTTCTTTGAATAGGCTGTTTTTCATCCGTCACTCACTCTTTTCGTCTCTATTTGGTGATGTATTTCAGTAATATGGTGTTTCATCTTCTTGAAATCTTTTACTTTAAACATGTACCTCTATCCATGTTCTTGCTTATCTTTAAGTATTAGCAGGATAACCCAAACAAGAATATTTCTCAGTAATTTCAAATAAAAAAGTTTTAAATAATAGTTACTTATGGCTTTGCAATAGAAAAATTCTCATAAGTTCAGATGATTATTTCAACAGTAGCTCCTTGTTTGTCATTAGAAGTAACATCATAACTCTGTCGTCACGTTCCTCTCATTAAACTCGTGGCAGGGCAACCCCCATCTCCGACAAAGCCACAAATTTCCCGGATATTTTTATGTTTTCTTAAACAGCCGCGATATAGTTCCCCTTGTATTTACACGTGCTATTATTTGCATAAAGATTTTTTACCCGAGGGGTGGACTGATGGATAAAAATACGTTTCTAATTCTGTTTCATACAACTTCCCGCTGCACCCCGGTAGTGGAGACGTTGACGAATGGCGTTTTTGCTCGACTGGATATTATTTTTAAGTTGGTCTGTTTGAACTTTGTGCTTGAGGAAAGTAATGTGTCAGTATCATTGCTTTGAAATTACATACTGAATTCAGCTGTAGAAACAGGAAATTCCTATCTCTACTTATGAAAATAAATGTATTATAAAATATAGAGCTTAATTCTTCTTTTTCTTCTTCTTTATGTTATTCTGGATTAGAGAACTAACTATTTAAGTACAGCTTATGACTATACATACTTAATAGAACATTTCGTACATATTTGAATTGTTCATCTAAGTACCTACAACTAATTATAAACCTATAAAGAAAAGTACAAATTTATTCTTTATTTTATGCTATGGGTTAAAAATCTATATCAACCTACCAAAATGATCCAATAAAAAAACTGAATTACATAACCATAGATGACTAGGATAGATTACTGACAAAAAAACATGACGAACCAAAAGTTGGGAGCTTATTAAAAAACCATTACAACGTTATAATTACATACACCCACATCGAAATACACCAATCCCATTAATATATGTCGAGTCACTCACACATGGTAAGACCCGACTCACGATTATGATCATGGACGCACGTTATGCACACATTGACAGGTTGGAAGTAACGAGGTTTCAATGTGTGGTTTTGAGTTGCCAAGAGATAAAACTTTGGCTGTATTTGAAGACTTTGGAAAAATTCTAACCGATAATATAATTATAAATACATACACTGCGCATACGTACACTGCAAACAAATAATATAAGTTAAAGGAAACAAACAATATTTTTGAAAATAAGAAGACTTATGAAAAGGGATCTACATTATTAATATTGAAGAAAATAATACAAAGAAGTCATTATTTTATTTTATTAATAATAGACATTCCTGATGGAGAGTGATGCAGACGACGATGGAGCATATTTGCCTAGATAATGCCTATTTACTCTTGACTTGAAAAGGCCCAGTTTGTAACGTTTCAGAAACAGATCCGCAGGCAGGGAGGAAATGGCGTTAAGGCACTTCACACATGAGAATATAATAAAGACACGATTATTCAGGGGTTAAGAAAAGTTAAGACAAGTAGTTTAATTCCATAAAGGTTTTTCTAGTAGTTAAATAACACTCAAAGGGGACATACCTACATGAATAAAGAATAAAAAGTATCAAACAAGAAGATCACTGGATACATTTTGTAATAAAGAATCTTAGCATCCTTAAAATATTTTTTTTAGGTTACGCTTTAAGTATTCTATGTTTTTTATTTATGCTTTTTATTTCCATTAATTGATTCATATTAAATGTGTTTGCTGCTTCATTTGTAAAGTTGTGACTAAATAGGTACCTACTTGATTTGTTCATTTTCCTAAACCACATTCACTTATAATCATTGAACTTGGCGTTTCGGCTCCAGTAACCCCGACTTGTAAGTGTGTAACAAGGACTTGTTTCATGAACCGCTCTAAAGTTTACAAAGTTACAGCCAATTATTTCTCCCAACTACGTAATTTTGTTTCCGAAGAAACTTGTGTTCGATTAACTGGCAACATTCTTACAAACCACCTGTCTCTTTTCAACTTGCGGTTGTCGTCCCTTTCTCACTCCAAGTTCGGTTAGCTTGCTCCACATTAATTAAACGCCGGGATAGAACGCCAATCAAACTTTGACCGACGCTAAGCCGATGAAGCCGAACTTATTATGTGGAATTAAAATTCCATTTTCAAACGGCCTAACCACTCTAAATTTTATTGAAATAGATATGTGAAATTATGGATTGTATGATAACCGGTAATTTGGTAAATGGCTCGATCACAATATTAGACCACATAAAAGTATCAGTTACGACTTTTTACCGTAATCATCGTGCATGAAGAAGCAAATTACTGCACTAATAGTTATTGAAATTAAATTCTATCATCGCTCGAAACTCATTAATGTGATATTAAGCCGGCTCGTATCATTAGCCGCGCACAAAAAGCGTCGCATCACATGATGCGTGCACATGTGCGGGTAGACGTCACATAAATCATAAGCGTATCTTTACATGTACTTGTAGATGTAGGGAGTAGCCGCGTCGATAGAGGAGCGGAAAAAATCCCCCCGTTTCCTGCCCGGGGATCACACATGACCGGCCTGTCTATCTGCCAGACCCGTGTCAAATATTCTCTGGAGCGGAGACCGCCCCCCCCCCCCTCCCGGCTTTTGGGGGCAGGAGAGCCCCCTGGGGCTTGCTGTCCCGCGGCGAAGCTCATCTTGAAGCCCTAATGCGTTCCGCGCGCCGTATTATGTTCGAGATGAATTTTAGGCACCCGTGGCCAGCTACTCGTTTTTATTTGCTTTAGTTAGTTCTGCTACAGTTTTCTCTCTGGAGAATTACTGAGTTTAATATCGGAGCGTTCATGATTGAATATTTGCTTTTTCATTAGGATTTTCGCTTTCATGGCGTTGAAAAATCACCCTCGCCGGCACCTTTCATAACTTTTCACTTCGTGATCCAACGCAATTACTCACTTTCTATCGCCTTCTCAAATATTCATTCGTGCTTTTCCTGCTGCAAATTATAGTAATGGTCGGAACAAAACTGGTAATTAGCCGCCTGCGTAAGGGAGGGTAGTAATTTTTTTAAGTTACGCCCGATCCTATCCTGCCCTTCCGTGTTTCGAAAAATTTGATGGGTTTTAATTGATTGTTTTAATTTCCTTAATGGGATATTGTATCAGCGGTATAATTTTCCCGCATAACTTCAGTATAAAGCAATAAGATGTAGAGAAATTTTCTGATAGCGTATAATTCCTTGATGTAAATTTGAGTTTGGGTCGGATGTTTTGTTTGGGGTGTAGCCTTGTTCGTGTCTCGGTCTAGGCTGCGGGCCGGCTAATTGTTTGTGTGTCGTGGTGAAGCCCCGGAGGCCGGGAGCCGGCAGCCCGGGGGCCGGGGTGGATGTCGCGACAGGCGGAGCCGGCCGCCGAACAAAGCTCGCCGCTAACAAAGACGTCACCGGCCGTGGCTGCGACGCGGAGTTATGGCACCCATTGTGCACAACAATACCCAACAAACGAGTTTGTATAAGCTATTAGGTACGCGCATTAATATATATTTTTTGTTCGCCCGAAAATTTAGCATTCCATTACGAGGGAGAGAAATGAAACGCCCGCCGCATGAATTATATTAAAATATATTTGAATATTTCATTTGACACCTTTTTTGCGGGCGGAATTTCGTTCAATCCCCGCTCTGGGTTTTCGTAATTTTTAGCGTACACCAAAGCGAAATTCCCAGTGAATAACATTCCATTTCGGATGCGTAACACGACGGGAATCAGCGTCAACACAGCGCTGACTGATGGCCTCTACCCACCATGCAAATTCTTTTTTCAGACACACAAAGCCATGTTTGTTGTTGATGCTATGATTTCTAACGCTACATGAAAACGTAAATTTAAAATGAAAATATTTTCCAAATTCTTGTAGGCGGTCGGTTCAAATAAAAAAAAATGGTTAAAAATGAGGGTAAAGTAATAAAGAATAGATTTAGATACTTATCTTCACATGTATGTTCTACAAAAGTCATTAGAGCAGGTATATACCACATAGAGAATGTATCTACAAGTATTTGTATCTACGGACGCCCGCCCAGACCACGCCAATGATTAATGAATATCAGAGCTTGAAAGGCCGCCATGTTTTCATTTCTTTTTTATTTTCGGTTAGTTCCGCTCACCGGCTTTCCCCTGTTTTTGCTCCAAAAGGTCATGTATGACCATGTTAAGTATTACGAAAACGATAAGCATCAGATAATATTTCAGTTGGTTGAATTTTATAAATTTCGCACGATACTTTACAAGGCTCGTACTGGCACTTTTATAATGTGCTAATTTACAGGTGCTAAGTATAATTACTCTATAATTATTTGATACCGCTCAGCAATCGAGGAGTTGCGTGACTATTCCACGTTGTTTCTTTTTTTTTTTTTCCTTCGTTCCTATACATGTACCAACAATCTTTTAAAATTACACATGGGTTGGGTATTGTTTCTTTGCTTTAGTGTTGTTGTTTTGCTCATTTTCTGTTTTAATGTTTTGAGAAAATGTAGCAAGTAATTTGAAGATCGTATCTTATATTTTTGTCCTTCCAAATTTTGGTGCATCGTACCTACATGATGTAATTGTAATTACGGTGTTGCGTGTCATGTCATTTGTTGTGTTTTAGCCTTTGATCTTATCTACACTTTACATATAAATTGTATTTCCTGCCATTAAGGTTAGAATGTTTTTCAATTCATCTACCTATACAAAATTCGGTGTTGAAAATATGATTGCATTTTTGGTATCAAATTATTTGATACTGTAAACAGCAATCACAACGTTAGTCGACATTATGCAACAACCTGTTTCAAAATCAAGACTCAAGTTTGAATTTGCGTAATTGTAATATCGATTAAACTCATTAACCGGGGACGATCAATGCTTGCCGTCGTCAAAGACCAGCAATTTTATTTACGACGTGTAAGCGTTTAAGAGAAATTGCATTAATCTGAATACCCGTTTGATATCATGTACGATGTTGCAATACACTGAGTGATCTCCGCAAAACAAAACAGCACAAAACAATGGAACCGACAATGTGTTTTCAACTCAATCCCAAAGAGGCAAGTTACAAATTGAATGTTGTTGATCGGAAAAAATATGACCGTTCTGCTAGGGGATGAAATGTATGAAATTGTAGGACATGAATTATGGATTGTCGATATCGCTTCAAGCTGTTGCTATATTTTTTTCGTATTTCTCCGGCGCGATACCGCAACGAATTAAATTAAAAGCTCTTTTCACTTGTCATCCCTTGATGAATTTGGTATTTAGGCTGTACTCGCTACGTATTATTATTTTTGGGTGCTGTTGTTGCGATGAGATATTTATGGAGATTTTCCTGTTGGACCTGTGTTTATAATTATCTGTTATTATTTCAACGTTATCTTTAATTTTTTTAACTGGCTGGTTATCCAATGTTTTTAGTAATCTTTTAAACCTTCAGATGTCTCCAAGTTTTTGAATCGCTATATTTTGATTGACCAAAAGGAGTTTGTAGAGTTTTCTTTTCGTGCCCTTGCCTTTCGTGATCCGCCGGGGCTCTATCGCTGAGGTAATCAGTACAAATGCGATCCCAGATAGTAGCTCCGCGCCCGCTCAATATTTTAGCACGCACTCCATCCAGACAAATGTAAGTCGACCTGAGGTCTACTGAAGATAAGTTATGCTGCAATTCTTGGCAGTTCTATAAATAAACCCTCAAGTTAGTCGAGAACAGGATCATTAAAATGTTTTGTGAGTATGGGTTCCATGGATTTCTATTTACTTCTCAAAAAATATTTTTTCGGCGTCCTTCCACGGGAACCACGATTCCCAAATTCTGTGAAACCAAGCTATACAATTTACTTTGACATCCCCTTTCTAATCACGAGTCCTCTTACCAGCCTCTCTTGACTCTTCCGTTAGTAAATTGAAAAGCTCTCCGAACAACAAAGTTTAATTCCACGCGTGCCTGTCCACGCCGCGGCCTGGCGTGGCGTGGCGTCGTGAAAGTAAGCCGGGGCCCGATTTTGTAGCTCCCTCCGCTGTGATGATTTACGACCATCCGACGACACATGCAGCGCTGCGCCCGCTCCGTAAGCTGCGATTTCGTTGGGCGGACAGACGGGCGGGTGAGGTGCGGTTGAGACGCTCGTCTGTGCTGGAAAATTAGTAAAAATTCGTTTGACACGAACATTTTGGAAGGTCAAAATAGAGAAAGATCTGTGGGTACCTGAGATCTGTATCTAAATGGTAGGTAACAATGCTAAATGCGTTTACAAAAATGTTAACACTAATAATGTGCTTCGATTTGAGGAAAATTTTAACAGCTCAGCACAATCCAAATGTCACTATGTCTGAACCAAACTTCATATCAACAAAAACAAATGTAGCATTACTTTGCAGACAGAGAATGAATCTGAAACCTTTGATCTCTATTAAAGAGCCATTCCCGAAATAAATGTCTTCATAAACATGATCGCAATTCAAACACGAACATTTGATATTACTCCTGCTATAATAATACGACTAAATTGAGAAGTGTCACTCTCCAACCGACCACGAGCGTCTTCCCGCATCCCAGACTTGTCCGTTTAATGCTCTTATTACGTACGATTTAAATCTGACGTCCGGATCATGTTTTATGCATCTGAGTGCGCGATGAAACCGCTAGTGTAATATATAAAGGGGATTTTACAAAGTATATTGCTTTGTGCCTTTGTATTTGACATTGCTGTAGCCTTGAGAAGTTATAAAACATGGCATAAAACATTTCAGCTCTTGCTCGTATAAAAATAGTTTGAAACTTTCTTCTTCTTGTTCTACTAAGTATCTATCTACTAATAACTAGAACTTTTTTAGTTTCTGTTGAGTCTGTGGCTGTATATACCATGTATTTATTCCATGAATTTAATGTCTCAATCCCACATGTGTTTATTTTTTTATTGCCTAAAATTATTTTTATCATAAAATTTATAGGTACATACTTACCATGCACAGTGATTTTTCTATGCAAAGTCGACTGAACAATGACATCTGCATTCTTGAATGCGTCCCAAACTGGTGCGGGACCGCGATGAGGCTGTTATCAATTTCCTGAGCAACAAGTGGGCGATAATTTTGAATCCACTGCAGCATAGCCGTTTGTAGGTACTAAGCATTCCAAGCCTTTTACTTCATTGTATTCCAGCTTGTACCAGTATCTTTTCCGGGTTACTTCTTGTTGTGAACTACCTTTTTGTTTTTATATAGTTCTGGTTCTCATCCCTACTTCCTAACTTATATTTTCATCTCGTACTATGTTGTTATTTGTTACCTTGTACTTCATTGTAATCTTCAAATCAGTCTTCATGAAATCCATATGAATGTAGCCCCCATTCCTCAAACGACAATGTGTTGTACTTGTCATCGTGCAAATCTGTTTTTTGCCAGACCAAAGAAACAAATATTGTATTTCAAGGAAACCGTGAGAAGGACAGTGTGACTTGCCGTGTAATCCCAGGGTTCGTGTAGGAATTTCTTCGAAGTTAGCGTGTTTGTCTTGTACGATTTCGTTTTGCGAGTGCGTGTTTCAGTTGAACCGAAAATAATCAACAAAGTTTGGTTTTGTAAGACATTTCGAACTTAATTTTCGACAGTTTTATTCTGTATTAAAACTTTGACGTTAGATGTAGGATCAACATTTGGGAAGCATTTCCTTTCAAACATCATTAAAGTTTAATATTTCTTAGCTTTATTTTAAACTTTCTAACTTTGTTCATCCTTGATAAAATTTTCCTTCTTGATTAAATTAAGCTTTAGCTTATTTAATTCCAGTCGTCGCTATTAAAATGTATTTGTCTAAACCTACTCATTTTGTATGTCAAGATTATGATCTAGCTAATTTATTTAAATAGCATAAGAGACGTGCAGTTTCAATTTTGGATTTGTCGTTTTTTGATCCAAACAAATTACACTTTGGAGCATCTTCTAAATCGTGTATAATAGGCTTCGCATCTTCCTCGAAGAATAATGATTACAAAATGAAAAAGGCCTCCGGCGTCTTAAATTATTTTAATTGGCTTCGGTAGCGCTTTAGCCCTCTCACGGACAAACACATACACGATCTCATTTATGACATACTCATAATATTGCACACAGATAAAACTTCTTTGAAATGTAGTAGGAATACATCTGTGTAACAATTACCTCAAGAGATATTAGGAACATTATTATTATGTGTTGCTGTACTTTCTACTAACTCGTATCACTCGAGGCAACGTTTAGTGCGGAGGCGTCAGTTGACTGTCCGTCTTGATGTTGACTGATTACAGCAAATTGTTGCAATACAATGAGGTCAGACACCTCTGCTAGTTCACAATCTTCCAATTTGTCAACGCTTCTCTTGAAATAGAAGCTATTATTGAATTATCCTGCCCTTGAGGTCAAGACAATAAATTTGAATCATTGCTCTTGGGTTATTGTTTCAGAGACTTCCCTCACTATGTTTTCCATAAAACTTAGTTAACCCCGACAGCCAAGAGAAATGTCCAACAAGCAAAAACAATTAACAAATTGATAAGCTCAAAACAATTTTCAATTAACTCCGCCGGGAGTGTTCGCCGTTTACAAATAACCACCATTTATCAGAAATGCCTATGCAGTTTTTAACGTCTGACACTGAGCCCAGGGTTGCCTCGGGTTCTCTAAATTAAAACTACTTAGGTATTTTTTCCCTTTATGTTTCATTTTATACTTACATGATCTTCTATTTTAATTCCAGAGAGGAAGCGGGGTCGGCAAACGTACACCCGGTACCAGACGCTCGAGCTGGAAAAGGAGTTCCACTTCAACCGGTACCTGACACGGAGGAGACGGATCGAGATCGCACATGCGCTCTGCCTCACGGAGCGGCAGATCAAGATCTGGTTCCAGAACCGGCGCATGAAGTGGAAGAAGGAAAACAAGACCAAAGGCGAGCCTGGCTCTGGAGACGAGCCGGACAACATGAGCCCGCCCACCTCGCCACAATAAAGGCCTCCTTTAGCTTAGATCATGGTCCAAGTGACAGACCGAACTTTTCAGATTTTATCAACTACCCATTCCAAACGATTATCCATGTCTATTTGGTTTTCAAACACGTTCATAATGATTTCAAAACGATTTAAATGATACGATAAATCTGAAATGATCGGTTGAGGGACCGAAGTTACTAGAAACAGTTTAATTTGTATAAATTGTATGTTGGACTTTTCATGATAATATTACATTATAACTAATACGTAACTTAGTGATTTCGCATAAAGAGTAATGATAGTGTGATGAAGAGATTTTTACAGTTGTTAAGTATAAATTAATTTATAGAACAATCTCAATACCAATAATTACCAAAAAAGCAGTGTATATGGTTAGAAAACTGCATCGACATTTACATAATTGTGATTATAGTTGGATAATATTCAATTTGGGAAATTTGGGATTTTCTCTATTTATTTGGAATATTGAGTTTGAATGTACTTACATTTTCAATTTCCGTAAAGAGTTTGACTTCAATTAAATCTGTCTTCGACTGTAGTCTCAGATACTTCTAACAGTTTTTCTTCTATTATCTAATCTAAATGATTTTCATACTGGCCACATCAAACATTTTCTGCATCCTCAAGCTCTTTATGTTAAATTGAATCTAATAAAAAATCTTCCAGAATTTTGAATCACAAAACCACAAGGACCTCTTATAATTAACCATTGATAAGAAGGCAATTAGTATCGATATTGTTATTATTTAATATATTTGATGTTTTATTTCTTGTAAGCTATCAAAATGCTATTCTGTACATACATACGAGATAATTTTAGAATTTATATGTACAATTGTTTTAGTGTGAATAATAATTATTGAGATTAATTTGAGAAACAACGATAGGTTCGTGTTATCAATTTAAGTGTTAGAGTTCAGTTCGTGAATCCGTCTAAGTTCTGACTCCTTAAGATTGTAGGGAAGGCCAGTTTACAAGTGCAATGTATACGATTTTTTGAAGACACATATACGTAATTAATACTGATAATAAACGTCATAGGAAATCTATTATTATTGTAAAATGTTACGAGAATGAAGCTTATAATTTAGATGAAGACATTTTATTCGAAATCATAATATTCTTTGATATTCATCTACTTCGTGGACAAAATGAATGTTGTGCCATTCAATGGAGAGAAATATCTTAAAGACATCTCAGATTTGTTAAACGTACGTGAACATAGACAATCACTAATTTATATAATAAACAAAGTTACCTTCAGTTCTGTAAGGGCAGAAAAACTTAAATATTCTTCTTATTTGAATCTTATACGGAATGTAGGTATGAAGTAACATGTACACAGTATACCAAAGTTAGTAAATAAACTGCCGGTTGTTCAGTGTTTTACGAAGCAGTCGTCGCTGCTAGAGTTTAAACGCATTCATCATTTTGGCGTTTCATTATACAAGTCTCATCATTTTAGGAGATGGTATTTTTATAAAATCATTGCCTAAGGAAACCGATATACGTAATAAAAATATCGAACATAATATATTTACTCGTAATGCGTTAGTTTTACGACTAATATTTAATTGAAGAGTGAAATTCGAAAGGTTGAACTTTGTCAGGATCCAAGTTATACGTTTTAATGTAAACTATTTGTAAATTAATTTTTCACATAGCTTGTAACTAGTGAATGTTTTTATAAGAATTCAGTGAGCCGGTTTCATTTTATACATATTTTTTTTATTTTGTGCTGTGTTCGTTAAGTAAATGTAAATTGTAATAATTGTATATTGTCGATATATTCAATATTTATTTATTGATTCGCTTAACTAGGTTCGCTTTCATTATACTTCGTTCTGTTCAATGAAATTAGGTAATTATTCGATCACTGTCTGGCTGGGATGCATTTTGTTAATATTATTTAATGTTTGCTCAAGTATCTCATGTTTACGTTGTAAATTTATTTCTAGTGGTAAGCCTTGTTTTGTCTTATTTAACTTAAAGTGTATGGTCCTCTCCTGGTTAATAACATGTCTCCCTCCATTATAGACCCCAGTGCAATTTATCACGTCAAAATTTCAATCAGTCCCTTGCCAGATCAAATCTTCAAACATTGGTTTGGAAAACTTATTATTGGGTAAAATTAGGTTTACGAAAATTACAATTAAGTTTTGATTGTTAGGTCTACTAAAGAACTGTCCTTAAATTTCAAAAATTAGGTCTGTAGAGAAAATATGACAACCTAATTTCAAGGATTTATTTCCCATTATGTCCTATCGATTCAAAATTTATGAAATATAACTATAAATTAGTAACTTAATAAGGTTAGGCGAGACGATATTGTCATAAATATATAAATACATGAAATTAATAAAGCATAATGATTGTATTTTCTGGATTTTATTTTCAAAAACCTTGTATCAAATATATTTTATCAAAATGATTGGCACACGAACATGATGACAACAAGGTTAAATCAAGCTGAATTTAGATTTTATGTTCTGAAGTAAAATTAACTGTAAGGGTCTGAAAGAAATCAATCTTACTTAAAATAATTTGTATTTTTACTAGGATTTAAAGTAGCTATAGCATAATGAATGTAAAAAATAATCACTGTGTATTTGATATTAAATCTAATAGCTTAAGTATTCTGTTCAGCTCAGCTTATGTTTCACATAATATTTTATATAGGGTTGTAATATATACAGGACTTGCTGTACAGATTGTGGTTCAAGATACCGTCATTATAATACGTTTCCCTAACGACAAAATAATGATTTCGCGTGATAGAGGCCCGGTTCCTTCCGTGTCAGTCACGGGTGATTGGTGCCTCCCCCTTCCCACCTCACCCCCACGGCACAAATCTCGAAAATTACTTTTTTCTGTTTCAACACGAAAGTTATTTATAAGGCTAGGTGTGGCCGCCTCTAATGTGTTTTTAATAATCCCTCGCATCCAATGAACGCTGTAGGCGTATCATTATTCTATATCGTAAGGTGAACTAATGCGATTTTGACAAGTTTGAAATTGAGGCAATTATGGTTTTGCAGAGTTTTAAATGGCTGAATATTTATCTGCTGGATGTTTTAGTGTAATGAACGCACCGGAAGTTATTTGTTAATTTCTGACGTTCTGTGAGTCCAATTTTGGTAAAATTTTACTTTCAAGGTTGTATTAATTTTCTGTTATCCTGCCATCACATAATTTCTTGAAATTGCCTGAAATATCTATAAACCTTTAATCTACAAATGGATCAATTTGTTCCTATTCGTGCGTTTGTCATACATAATAGAATATAACTAGTATTCAAGCCAATGTCATTCTCAATTGGATCCCATTTCTCCTTTCAAGTGTTATTTATGATGTCCATCCCAATGTGCCACTGCACTTGTCACTTGTCCCAGATTGGGTTCATGGTCATGGATTTTATCCTTCATGTCATCTCACTTTGTAGAATTGAATAGTTTATTTTTCAGATAACATAAATACAATTTTGTAATGGTGTCAATTGAAATATTTTTGTCATTGTGAACTTCTGCCTTTATTTTAATTTTATGACTTATCGTTCTTATGTTCAAAAATGTTGCTGAAAGTATTTTAAATTTCGGGTATTTACGACCTCCAAATTTCAAGTCAAAACTTTTGGTCATGTTTAACTTTCAAGTAAAAAAAAATATCACGTTCCTCAAATAAGTCTACAAACAAAAATATAGTATCACCTTTTCATCTCCTAACGACACATAATAAATAATGAATAGAAGAAATCATCGACTCTGTATCTCGTTTACATTTTTATAAAAGAAACTATAATGTGTCTAAACAACCGGTCCCCAAACATTTAAAAGTCTCAAGATGAAGACATAAATCACTTGTAATTTTTCACGTACGACCTTGCCTCATAACGTTCAATTTTATTGACTGCAATAAACCAAATGTATCGATAAACACCTCGTAAATATCCTCCCTCCTTTTCACACTAATTGAGATAATATTACGTGCGAGAGGGACGGAAGATTTGTCTCTTCATTCCGTTGTTACTGAAAATAGTTTATGAGAGCTAAGGCGGCTTGATACTTCTTTTAACTTTGAACTTTATGTATTTTAGTTTAAGGTTGGAATTGATTTGTAATATGAAAGTTATCGCTTTTAAATGGGTCCTTAAATCGCAATGACGATTTGTTTATAGATTCTCAGGTGGAGGCGAGCCTTTGAAGAGTTTAATTTATGGCAGTGTTATAATAGTTTATCATTTTGATATCGATTTTATTATCTTGTTATTGGTTTTTATTGAATGCTCAATTGGAAATGACTTTATCTTATCAAAATAATGATAAATTATAGGTAATGATTTAATATAACAATGTTTAATTGTTTAATGTTGGAGATAACATTAATGTACTTATTTGTTGTATAATTTATTGAGATTGCCGTATTCCTACCTACATTTAAATTTGTGTGTTGGGTTCTTTATAATGTTACAATTTGCTTCAGCACCAGGACTGAACTGAACATCACCCTGAAATAGTGTACAAACCTAACAATTCTATCTTCTTTCAACGTCTTTTTAATCTATATTTTATTATAGTTGGTCTTATTATTATTATTTATGAGCCTGTGGTGTCCCACTGCAGGGCAAAGGCCTCTCTCCTATGGTTGGTCTTAGTTAAGCTAAATTATTTTAAAAAATAAGATTGATTTCTTTCAAAGACTCTACAAACATACCTGAACATACCTACAAACACAAACCATTCTATCTTGAAAATTTAAATGTCAATTTCATCGCTACTTTCTCGAAAAGAATAAAATATATTCCAAATTCAAATTCAAAAATTGGCGCGTGAGCAGCCGCCATTTTGTTATGGGCGGGGCCGCCGCTCGCCCTGCCCCCCTCCCGACCACTCCTACGTGTCTGCCACTCGGACGCAGCCCAAGTCATTTGTTATAATGTACAGTGCGCCAAACAGGTTCTTCCTAAGGATCTATTGGGAATTTTGATTTAAAATTTGGAATTAAGAGTTCGCTGCGATAGGTTATTCAGCGATATAATTTTAGAGATCATTTCCTAGGCTGTAAACCAGATGTAGAAACTTTAAAGTAACTCTGAAAACAGTCCCATACTTAAGTAACTATGTAATTTACAAAATGTTGTTGGTAGATGGCGCTAGCTGAGCTATTCAATAATTTTTTGATACTAACCGATGTAAGACCCTTTTCTGTATCTTTACAGAAACACAAAACGGATTGCTGTATGTAAAATTGTTAGTAACATTAAATTTAAAAAATAATAATTATAAATAGTAAAAAAAAAATTATCTACACAATATTTTTTTAAATGTAGTCACAAAAGCTTAGACAGAATTTGGTGTAGGTAGGTACCTAATTATGTACCTACCTAGCTACTAATTGTCTAAGTATAAATTGGACATTGGAAATTGGGCATCATGACAAAATTGGTTTAAAAAAATAATTTTAAATTCCTACTGATATTACTTACATTACAATTTATAAAAAAATAAAGTAAATTCAATTTATTTTTCAAGAAAAAAACACCACTATTATTAATAAACAATTTTATTAAAAGCTTAAGTCAAATCCTAAACATTCCACTACTCGAAGGATGAACTTGTTGCCGCTGGGTACACGTCAGGCGTTGCATTTGAAGATGACACCGATTGAACTACAACCATCTCCTTTTAATATAAGGTGAGTTATATTATTCTGTCCTAAATAATTATTTTTTGTGTGTTCAACTTGTAGTGGAACAGCCAGGCGTAGGGGAGTCGTTACGTCAGAATTTAACAAGAATCACGTATGAAGATGTCCTATACTACTAAGGATGCCTATGTTTATGCGTATGTTGTATACATGCTTATGCTTTCTCGGCCTTCAGGAGAAGAATCCATGAAAAACCTTTGCTTAGTTCTTTACTTAAATATAAGGCTCTTGAGAAATATAGGTACCTACCTATCTAATGACTGGTTATGTAAGTGCTCAGTTGCTTTCGTATTTTTATCATAAAAATACTTGCATGTCTTTAAGAAGGAGGTAATTTTACTACATTAAAAGCTTCAATAAAAAATAACTACCTACTTCTACAATTCACAATAAACAACAGCACAAAATTGTTGTTTTTATGATCATTATGTTTTTTACCATATAAGTTTCATATTCCCTGTGCCGTATTACCTATAAAACTGAAAATATAATCAGGTTAATGATAATGTATCTACCTAATTTTAAGGGTATTTTTCCTAAACAACGAAAAACCAAGATCATTTATTAAATTAGTTATAAAAATTAATAACTCAAAAAATTATAATTTTCACTGGAAATGTAGAGCTCAAAATCTAAAAAAATACCTACAAGACACCTGAACATTTCCCATACAGCCAGATGAAGTTGTAATTTCCGTCAATAAATAACAGAGCAATTATATACCAATCTGTCGGTCCAGTCGGTAGATTATCTTAGATCATGATAGTAACGACAATTATAACCTCGTCAGATGTTAATGTGTCGTCTCTAATGGCTATATGATAGTCTTGTATACATGTATTTAAAAGAGTAGTTCAGTACTACGTAAGTGCCAGTGGGTTGACGATCCCTGGATGGTATGTTGTAATTAGTTCCTTGATAGTCTTTCAGTATTTCTTTCTTTAAGTATGGTGCAACCACTGGTGTAACATATTATTATTTTTCATGTTTGTAACCTTATAAACCTTTTACGCTTTTCATCCTGACGCAGTATGTGGAATATCAATAGCAAAGTTAAAAGTGTCAAAAAACTAAAAAAATTAACCAAGTCTTAAAAAATTTGAGAGATCTTGTCCATCATAATAATACTTAAATTGAAATTGAAATCATAATTATTTGAGAGGCAAGTGTTTTAAAGTACCTCTTTTTAATTTGAACTTACAAAAAATAAAGAACTGCTTACAAGAAAAAATGTAGAGACTATCTAAATCTGAAAATCTTTAAATAAACATGAATCAAAATTAGAACATGTTATTTGGTATTTCTACTCCTCCGTCGGTGTTGAGAACTAAAACCGGCGGACCTTTGGGTCCGACGGGATGTTGACAACACCGCCAACCGAATAAAAAAAATAACAGAAAAATATTTCATGTACTTACGTAGTAGGTACCTACCTACTTCATTTTAACAATGATTTATCTATTTTTTTATTAAGTGATACTTATAGTTATTCAATACATTGCTTTTTTGTAATTTAAATTATCCTTTATTACTTACCTATTTAAAAACAAGCAGATTTTCTCTGATCATGCACTGGCGCATAGGTATAGGTAAGTACCTAAGTAACTACTTAGGCTCAGCTATAAGTCCCTGGCTTAACGAATTGAACACGTATCTTCTAATTCTCTATCTCTGTTATGTTAACAAAACTGATAGTACTATGGTAAACACTTTCCACACAATAATTATTTTATATTATGTAAGCAAGGCAAAAAATTAAAATATGTACTTCAGAAAATAGTTCAACTGCTATAACTAGGGCGATAAAAAACATATAGGTATAGAATGTACCTACAGTTTTTGTATTTTTCATTTCATGTAGCATTGGAGACCAACAACAAAAAATAACCAAGTGCCGAATTATATATAGGTACTTATGTAGGAATAGTATATTATGCAAAAGTTTTTCATATTTTCGATATCGATATTACTATCCTTATAAAATATAGGATGGTAGCTGTCACAGATATGCAATTTTTATGGATACTTAATTAATACAATTTTCTTATGTTTTCCTTCTGTATGACATCTGTCGCAGCTATACCATCCTATATAGATTAAATCTGCCCTTGTTTTCGAAAGCCACTTTATTCAAATACATTGCAAAACTGACACGATGTTATAAATTTCAGTCTTAAAAATGCAGCTGATACAGGCTTTGTCGGTACAAGTTATGCTCTCATCATATTTGCATAATCATTTCGTGATCCCAAACTGTGCAGTCACGATTTTTTTATGTCATTACCATTACGTTTACGTTGCTCAAATGTTTGACTTTCTAATACGGTGTTCGCAATGTGTTTGAATAGACTAGTGTCTTAGATTTGAAGATAATGTCATTTTGTTGCATGCAAGCAGGTGGCTTTTCGATATGGTTTGCTTATCGAATTGAATTATAATTTAAAGTTTTTTATACTTACTTAAAAAAGCATACGATCTGTATATTTTCCCCCATTTGCTCGGAAATTGCTTCGTTATTTAAAAAAAACAAAGCGTACATTCACTCTTTGCGGGACTAAGCCGGCAATTTCTCCAAACGACAGTAATGACGGTCTTTAAAGTAGACACTAGTATGGACAATATGAATTAGGTGTTTTCAATTTCACATTATTAACTTTTTGAAAGGCACAATGCGCAAAAAAAAAGAGTTAATGAATGAATGGAATGTGCACCTGTCAATGGCGCTAGTCTAATTTTAAATTTCACAATATTATGGAGAAATCGCTAGTTTAGTGTATATTTTTCAGTGAATTTTTATTGTTTCCTCGCAAATGAGAGAAAAGTACTGTACTAATCTCAGTCAAAATAGCAATGTGTGGTCTCAAATTAACTCGACCATACATTGCTTTATTTTCGGCCTCTAAAGTAATCTACTATTGTTGTGATGATCACCTGTGAGCGGAAACAAAACATACCTAAGTACAACGTACACAGCTTACCTACAAGCTGTTCATTTTTTTAGGCGTAAGTAAAAAACCTACTGTAAAAGTCAGTAGCAGCACCTGAGGATGTCAAAATATAGAACTTTAGGCGAAATGATGATAACTTTTCACTAGAAGCTTATGCTTTGATATCAAAGGCCTGAATTATACCGATTCCTAAAAATTTGTCATAATAATTATTTATAATAATTATATTTGGACGATGAAGGATACCTATTTATTTCAAGTGCGTGTTTCCTACCTATGTATCACAGATATTTATTTAGATTTATCTTTACTTATAAGTACTTACTTTTTAGCATTAAATCGCAGCCTTCACGAGTCCAGCGCCGAGTGGATCCAGCATAGGTACAGAATGAGAGCTTCCGGTCCGGATATTAAACCCGGGTATTTGACAGCACTGCCCGAGTGCCCGGATCATCGCGTTGTCTCTACAACGGCAGCTACTTGGTTGGTACAGCCGTAAAATAGAATAATTAAATGTACTTTAGATTACATATTTTAAGGAACTATATCTAACCTATTACTAATACTTAGAATCGTCTACTACGTCTACAGCCAATAGAGTCTCCAGCCTCATATTTTCGTTTATAGACAAAAAAGAACAGCACCATACTTATTTTATAAGTATTGTTTAGCATAAAAGGTATGCATCGTTTCACGAATCCAGCGTTGACTGGATACAGCATTCGGAATGAGAGCTTCCGGTCCGGATATTAAACCCGGGTATTCGACAGCGCTTCCCGGATCATGGCGTTGTGTCCGGCATACGGTTGCTGCTACAATGACAGCTACTTGATACAATTTTATTTAATGCATACGAGTACATATTTATAGTAGAAAGCATGTGTTTATTTGTTATACTAGGATCCTAACGGCATATAAATTGTATCCAATTTCTATAATATTTTGTTCACATGAAAATTTTAATAATATTGGATACAAGTTATGTAGCTGTATGAGTAATTTGAATTTCATCTTTGACTTACCTATTTACAGTTAAAACTAAATCAATGTTACAATGAATATAACCTAACTATTTTTATGACATAGAAACTTCCATGCTGGACTGGGAGCGATAGATAAACATAGAATGTGCCAGCTGCATCTCCTCCCGGGCATGCTGTAAAAACCAGCTAAGGGATTCGAAGGTTTCAGTATATTGTAATCTAGGCGATGGGCTGACAACCTGTCACCACAGCAATATCTATCTTAATCAACCCTCAAAACTTGTCAGACGTGGCGTAACGACCTTTGTTTGGGTCGTTGACGCTCTGCCTACCCCATTAGGGATAAAGGCGTGATTTATGTATGTGTATGTATTATGTACTATATCTAACGTCTTCTGCATGTCAATAATATAGGATACATTTTTTTTATTTGAGCTCTATAAAATTTGACTTATTTAAATTTACGACTAAAACTAACTCAGTGTTTTATTACCTTTGTTATGTTATGTAGCATACCTACATAAACAAAACGCACTTTGCAGGTAGCGGCGAGTAGTTCCAGCATACAGAATGAGAGCTTCCGGTCCGGATATTAAACCCGAGTATTCGACAGCGCTTCCCGGATCATGGCTCTCCCGGCTTCTTCTATAAAACCAGATACTTTGATACTCATATCTTCATACCTATTTACTAGGTAGGTATACTATAACGTTTGTATACAGGGTGTAAATAAAAGTACTGTAAAAGTATTGCGGTCATTTAAACCACATGTTCTACTAATGATAACAAACAACTTTCGCAACGTACCTAATTTTTTTTAGCACAAAAAGGCAATCTTTTTTATTTACTTTTTATTTTTGTGTTTTGGGACAGTTGGTTGTTTGGTATCATCAGTAGAACATGTGGCTTAAAGAAGCGCAGTACTTTTTTACACCCTGTATTTATCTCGGATTTTTCATAATATTTTATAAGACATTAAAAATATAAAAATAAAACGCAGAACTTTTCTGGGTTACTCAGCAATCTAGACTAGACTATATTCGGTGTTCATTAAAATTTGATGAATTAGAAACTCTTATAAGGGAGTCATTATATCATTATAATCCTAGTTGTTCTAAGCCCTAATTACATCGTAGATGATATGAAAGATGAAGAAGAGGAAGTTCTTATTAAAAATATAAGAAGACCGCTTACAAGGATCGATGGAAGATAAAGATAGCATCGGTTACCACTCACAAATCACAATCGATGAAGTGAGACCGATCGATGCAAAAACGAAACAGCAGAGTGATAATCGATCGACTATATATTGGACATCCTTATTAATTAAAAATTATAGTAAAAGTATTATGATAAAAGGATGCTTGAAAGTAAAGACTCAAATTTACCGAAATATAGACGTAGAATAATATCAAGATAAGTACTTTAATTACTACGAATATTTATAATCTAATTCGGTATTATGAAATTGTGCTATCATATTTTTTATATTTTTGTAATGTTGTTGAACATAATGCACAGGGGCCAAAATAATTTATTACACACTCAAAACGAAAACATTACAGTATTATGATGTAGGTTACTATACAATTTAAACCTAAGTAGATACGTCTGCACAAAATACCTAAATTCCTACGTTAGCACACATATCTGTACCTACTATAGCTACTTCTTATCTCTTAGTTTATCTTTATTGAATTACCCCACGCTGATAGTAGCACGCAGCGTCCATATACAGCCATAATAAATAAGAAACATTATAGTTTCTCTTTCAACGTCTCTATATGTAAACATTCCTATTTCTAGTATCTTAAATACATTATGTAAAGTACGGTGTACCGAAAACTAAAAGGGGTTGCTTAGTCAAAGAAACTGCACAACTTTTACAAAGAAATTCTCTTAGGAAATGAAAAATTAATAGATACTTGCAATTTTTTTTTCATTTTCCAGAAGTTTTATTTGGAATGGCACAAAAATAAAATTGAAATGATTTAGAAAGTTGAACATAAAATACCAACAGGTAAGGCGTTTCTATAATTTGTGTAGGTAAGTAAGTATAACATAGATCGTATCTTGTATCTCCAGCCAGGTACATAGCTTACTACCTAACCTGTATTTCTACCACAATGTACACATTTCAACTTATTCCGAGTCAGGTCTGTTATCTACGTCAAGACCCCTAGACCCCACCATTGTACAGGAAACGTGTCCCTAGACAAAGGGGGCTGATGTATGATAAATGTTACTTCCCAAAGCTGCGTCTATAAATGAATTCCTCAACACATCTATAGATTTAGGTATATCATTCATCTAAACTTGTTCTTCCAATGCCAAGTGGGTTCTTCAAGTCGACAGACACCTGAAGTTAATTGGTGGCAGAGTTTTTAAACTGCCTGATAGATCTATGACGTGGTTTGTGTAAATAGTATTTACTAAACACCACTATCAAAGACAGAGACAACGGAACCTACAGCAGGAATCACTTTTCTGTTTCTCAGTCTGTAACCAAAGTGTGGAAAATCTTACAAATTGACAAAAAGCTATCAACTTTATGTTCTACCCATAGTCATCGAACCCATATCGCCGTATCCGGAACCCATGGCTAAGACCACTAGACAATGAAAGCAGCAAAGGGGGTTGATGTATGATAAATGTTGCCTCCCGAATCTGCGTCTATATGAATTCCTCAACACGGATTTAGGAATTCACTAATGAAATTATTTGCTGCTGTCAGAAGGGTTTGTGATTAAGCGGTGCTGTGAGCCACTCATTCGGAGGGACTGGTTTTGCATACGATTTGCATGCAATGGCTTTATTTGAAATTTGAATAAGGTGAAAATCAAAGTTGGTGGCAAAATTTTCAAATTGATTTAATACAAAAAAATAATACTTGATTAAGGTTTTATTTATTTTATCATGTTCAAAATTTTTTTCACTTGCATACTGTTGACAGTGAAACTGAATATGTGAAACAGCTTCAAACAAAATTACATAGATTTTACTTCTGTATCCACCGATTGATAACCTTTTTACGATGCTTGCTTACTTACGTAGATTTTTTTATCTTCTGATAATCATACATTACTAATTCCAGTTAATACCATTCCAATGTTTATGATAATTTCAACTTTCTCAATCACCACGTGGGTTGAGTGGGATTGTCATCACAATAACCGTTATCTGGCATTGTGGTGTTAGTCGTATTATGTAGATGTATTCCCTCAATATACTTCGATATACTGCTGCTTGTATCTCCAGATCCCTTCACTTCTTCAAAATACCGAACATCGATGGCGAAGTCTTCCAACGGTGAATCCATTGCTTGTTTGTTAAGATTTCAGTTTGAAAGTTTCGATGTTACGCAGCAATGGTCCTGCAAAATCAAGTCCAACTTTTGTCATGCTCAAAGAGCGGAGTTTTTGGTTCGGTGGAGAAGGTCTTCTTAAATTGGTCGAAGTGTTAGTTTTGAGGTGAGCGGCTCCATTGTCGAGCTTCATTGATTAATGCTGTAGTTTATCTACCGATATGACAACAATAGGCGTCTTACCCGAATGCCTTAATGTGTTCTGACTGTAGGTTTTATTTACGTACCCATCCCTTTCGTATTTACCTACATGGTGCTTATAATTGTGTGTAATGATGATTTATTTATATTTGCAGGTGCTGCAGCAGACTTCTTGACGTCATCTGAAATAAATACAGGCATCTTTGTATTTTTATTCACGTAATTTTATTATAAGACGAAATATTTGCATTTTTTGTATCCTTTATCAAAATTAATTTGAAGTTCTTATAAATGCGAATAGATCATGAATAAGAATCTAAAATTAACAAAAAACTGTCAGTACTTTATACAGTTAGGTACTTTGTGATAAAGTTCAAAGAACTTCTAATTTTGAAAAGGGAGTTCATTGAAATATTATTTAGTTTAAATAAAATATTTAGTTTAAGTTAAATTTAACACACCCCGTACGCCCGAAAGCCTGTAGGCCGTAGGCAGAATGTCAGTCACACCATTTGACAAATGTCATTGCAGCTACGTCCCCATTATATGCAAATGTTCACCCCATGTAACCAACATGTCTTGATAAATCGTATTGATTGATCTAAATTGTGGCATTCACATGTCTTCTACAAGAGTTATGGGCATCCTTCCTCTTGAAGTCCCATGGATTCAGTACTGGTGGTATGAAATGATGGGACTTGGTGATGCATTCGATTGGTCGCCACTGGTGTTGCTCGTTATGATGAATTACAAGCAGTTAAGACATGATTTGACAGATGTTAGTATGTTTTCTCGTTTGAACTGTTTTAAGATATTTTTTTGTCTAGCTAACACAAAAAAAGACAAACTATATTGTTCTTTAATACAAGCCATCATATTATAAATTGAGATAATTCTAAAAATACACATTAATATGCAAAAAAATTAGAGACATAGATGAGCAAATACTAAAATAATCAATATCTAAAATTTTGCACATACAACGAATTTAGATTCTTGATCTATAAGGTAAATATATCGTCAACATATCGTAGTTCTCATCACCTGCTTTCACGACAAGATGCAAGAAGGCGAATGAAATAACATATCACACGTGGCGCTGAAGATAGCTGAAGGGCGTATGCTTCATCTCATTTTGAAGTGTCGACTGGTAGCTTGTCCGTATTAACCTGAGGAAATAGAGAATGGAATCAAATTTATATGACTAAAATGAGATAGAGTCTTTTAAATTTATTTGATTGCATACTACCTATATATGTATACTGGCATTTTAAATTAATAATTGTTTATCTTCCAGGTACAAGATTTTGTTTGGAGCAGCATGCTATAAACTTTACGCTTAGTTGAAAAAATTAGACTTTTCAATATCAAGCCGAATTCCTTTTTGTGAAAATCGAACGTCGGATCGTAATTGAGTTGTCTAAAAACCATGTACTTCATCTAGCAAATGGTGAAACTAATGCTCACAAGATAATACGTAAGAAATGGACGAAGGAAAGGGCGTAGAAACGGCCATTCTGAAAAAGTGAAAAAAGGTTTCGTGATGGAGAGACGAAAAAAAGACCGAATTTCGTCTCAGGAGAGTAAGACTGCAGAACCTGAGTTTACCCGGCCAAATAAAAAGTATACCAAAACATTGGATTGTGTCAATGAAAACCAATCCAGAGCAGGAGGAGATAGAACACATTTTCGAAGAACAGGATATCGGAGTTGCTAGGCTTCTGTAGGATAAAGGAAAACGAGATATCCGTGACTAGTTAGACAAGGACAGCAACGCAAAAAGAAAGGGAGCACGATATGGCATTTTGATTAATATGTAGCCATTGCTCAGAGCGGGCTGTGTACCATTGCTAAGTAATGACCACTCCATAAAGACATGGTTAAGGTTAAAAGTAAATTACTTTATCAACGCCTTGTTTTAAATAAATATCCTGTTTCAGGAAATATTATTGTTGTTTCCAATACAAGAAATTGAGATGTTAAAGAGATGTTAAGACTTTGCCGCTTATTGATAGCTACACAAATGATGTATTATTGTGGTAATTTATTTTATTCTTTTGCTGCGATGTTCTCTCGTTACGATCGGATCTTAATTAAGTGTTGCTGGTATTGAAGAATTGCCGACAAAGGAAATGATCTTTTTAGTTTCTTTTGTCACAATATTTTAAGCCTAGGATTAAAAGAAAATGATCAAGCTCTTCTACAAATACCTAGTACACAGAATGTTGAATCATCAAGCAAATGTGTATTTCCTACACATACCTAAATGCTTCCTAATAATAAAATTACCTGGTTGACACACAATTAAAGCTTAGCAACTATAATACGGATATTAAAATGCAATAAAAAACCACTTAATATACTGTAGCACAAAAAGAAAACGACTCAATGTAAATTGTGCGCCTATGACATTCTCATTGGTTAAAAAGGGTTAAGACAGCTGTCAGATTGGTCCTCCAGCAAAGGAATGACTAATGGCCCAAGATAATCTGTGACAGATTCGTCTTAGTAAAAAAGCCGACGGTTGACGTAGATAAATAAGATTATTCAGTCATTTTTCAACCTTGAAGTTTTGGTTCCTGCTTTAATTACCTGAATTCTCACAATGTGTGCCGTATGATGGATTTTTATTCGTTTTTCGGTTGGTGTATAAATGAGATTCGATGTGTTGATTAACAAAACGATATGTACTTTATCTGCACTTTAATGCAATACTTATTTATATTCTTGCAAATGCAAAATGCGGAATCAATTTGATTACGGAAATAATTTATTTTTCGGGTTTTAATTAAGCTTTCAACGGGTCCATCAGCATTAACTGCACGCAATTTTAGATAGATAACTGTTGTTACATTATATTCGATCACATAGAACGTGCACTTTGAAAACACTGTGCTCTTGTTTACGTGTTAGGGTAAATGCCCCTCAGTCGTCCCTGGGACTTTATATCAGCGACCCATCATTACACAGCACAATTTTACATTCCAGACATTTCAAATTTCCTCGAGCCTTAAATAAACCCAAGACACCCTCCGTAGAAGGGTTCAGTAGGATAATCAATTATGTATGGCTAGGTGAGGCCGCCGAGCAGTTAGTAGGAATGGTCTCGCCATTAGGTACTAATTCCTTGTCATTTGCCTGCGGCTGCGCTCGCTACGACGACGGTCAACCGATTGTGTACTGCACTATGTACTGAGATTTAGGTACATCTACCTGTTACTGAGGTTTCTGAGTCAAGCAAAGTTATTTGATTCAAGTATGCTATTTGAAAAATAGGTTCTAAAATTGAGCCTTGTTGAAACCTTAAAAGAAAATTAATAGATTTCTGGATGCAAAACATTCAGTTGATAGTTATTCGAACTTCACTCAGTTGAGGTTTACTGTACTTGAGATTTTGTTGTTACGGCATCAAAATAATCGATCTTAGAATACTTCTGTCAAGTCTAATTGCAAGACGAACTTCGGATTGCTAGCTAACCCGTATCAAAAGGAATAATCATCTGTTAGCTAGTGAAAATGCCAATTTCTACAACAGACTACTAGTTACTAGGTGTAACTCATAGCTTAGAATATCAAATGCACCACTAAAGTCCATTCCAACAGCATCCACTATCAAACCAGTCCTGAGCACATAAGTCGATGTCGCCGAGAATTACGGCAGCAAGACAATCGATTATGCACGGTAGGCCACGTACGGCCGCCGCGCACTTAGTGGAATGGTCGCGCCATTACTGAATAAACCTCGGACATTTGCCTCCGGAGATCAAGAATCTGATGGAATTCTGTAAGTAAGTAAATACAGCATAGGTAAGTATATCGGTAGGTGGATGCCTGTATTGGGGGGAAATACTATCAGGAAAAAGTATATAAGTACAAAAACTGATTTGGTTATCAAGGCAATCGATATTCTTCTTCAAAGATCCGATGAATCCTTTTGTCAGAGTTTTTAAAGACAATCGATTATGGGCCACGTACTTACGGCCTCTGCGCACTTATTGGAATAGTCGCGCCATTACTGAATAAATTTGCCTTCAGAGATCAAGAATCCGGAGACTGCTTGATGGGATTCTGTAAGTAAGTAAATACAGCTTAAGTATAACTGTAGCAGCATTGAATACCTAAACTTGGTGGAAACAACGGGATGGAAAAATTATGAAAGTTGGTTGATAGAGAAAATAGTCTTGCTTTACAAAATTTCATGAGAAATTGAGCCGTTTGTTGTTATTGTTTTTTATTTCCTATCCTGCTTTTTTCATTTGTAATTGATACCTACATATACAGCCGCATTCACAACTGACGAGATGATGACCTTCAATAACCATACAAATAGTTCCTAAAACTTTTAGCATGCAATCCATTTGACACGACACGATTCAAGGATTCCATCTATTTCCTTACATATTTCATCAACTCCTTCTATCTTCCTCGAATTGATGTTTGCGTAAGGATGGATCCCTAACAAAAACAAAGGAATATAGCAAAGAAATGACACATCCAACAGCCCGTCACACCTCCATCAATCACTGGCAATATTTGCCATTGGCCATAATCTGTGTGCCCAAACTTCGCCCTTGTGGGACGAGCTCCTCTATGGGACAAAAATCGACTCTCACGGAAATTATATTGATATTCAATACACAATAAATGGGGCCTGTCAAAAACTTGCTGTTCGCTCCTACGGTCATCCCTAAGCTATCTGTGTCATTTGCTATTGGAAACGCAGCTATGTCGCCTCTTGCGTCTCCTTTTCTACCGTAAGTTAGACAGAGATAACTATGTATAGTGGGTTTAGCGCGCCTTTGTCACAAGGACTGAACTAATTTTTCATCATACGGCCCACGACAGTTACAAATGCGGCCCGAACTGTCTCCTTCTTTAATAATACTTTTTATATATTTTTTTCAAGGGTAGTCCGCCCTCCGAGGAATGAAGATTTTCATCTGAATGTTGGGGGAAAAATTGGAAGAAGCTTAAAGTGCAATTTGTTTCCTCATTTTAATCTGGACCCAATTAAAGAATTGTACCCAATTTTGTGGTTGACTTGATTTGGTTTTAAATAATTTCAAAATTTTAAAAAAATCATTTCGCAAATTTAAAGAATGCTTTAATGATACAGAACAATAACAAAATCTTTAAAATTACAGGAATATCAAAGATCTGCTATTAAAAGTTCTTTCGTTCGAATTAGGTAGTGTAGTCGTATTAATTAAAATTATTTATATGAAAATTATTATTTTATTTAAAAATTTTACTATATCTAGAACAAATCTTTGAAATGAAGAAATTTTATTTACATTTTTTATCTACCATTTTTTTTACCTTTATTTCTTATATCTAACGACTTATCTAAATTTTTGATACTATAAGCACGATCGTCTCCAACACCCTCCGCATTATAATTCGGCTCCCTCAGATCAGCCTCGATCAATCACTGTACGAATCTGTCATGTTCGGTTTATGAGAAAAATTGTTAGGAAAGACCTCCCCATCTCCCCACGGTAAACAGAATCTGTGTATTGGTTTATGTAGTAAAGGGTGCTGTAAATAAAGGAATTACAATATTTAATAATGCAATAATCAATTGATATGAAATATTCTATTACAATGGACATGAAAAAGTATCAAAACTACAGCGAAAGTGGTGACTTGAATAATAAAAAAAAAAGTTGTTTTTTAAAAAAAAAAACTAAATTATTTTCAACGAACACTGCAAACTATAGATAGGCGTACAGTCAAATGAAAGTAGATAGATAGAAACCTCGCAAAGATTGCCTAAGACGCAAAAACAGTTTAAGCGAAATTCCTCTTGGAAATCATTTGTCTAAGCATTGGAGGGGTCAATGCGATGTGGTGGTTCCCACGCTGAACCTTCAACAAACGACCACATTCTATTTTCAGTTCCAAAAACAACTCTCAAGGTAAATTTGCTTCAGGTGCAGGCATTTCGTTTGAGCAAAGCAATGTGATGGCAGCAAATATAAATTTGTCCAGCGGTAGGTATTTCAGCAGAGTAGCCGCTAATCGCCCAGAAAAAATATTTGCTGAATCAGCGGCCTGTTTTTTGCCTCTGATAAATGTGCCTGGAATATGTATCTGGCAATTTGGAAATTTTGGAACTAGTTCCGATCCTTTTGTTTCATTAAGCACTTCGGCGCTTTTTTTCCTGCTCCTTGGGAAATCTAACATATGGGAGTGGCAAGAACAAATTGAGTTAAATCTAAGTACGTGAATAGATTATTAGAATCATGAGATTTTTTATGTAACTTAAAGTTTATCTATCACTACGAAATTATCAATTTGTTTACCAGGCAAAAATATCACCACCGGTTGGATGTGATCTTTGAATGATCTCGATAAGTTTATAGTTATAGTTATGAGTGTTTACGTATAGATTCTGTGACCTTAAATAAGTTATGTAATTGACACGTGGCTCTAAAGTACATAAAGTAGGTAGTACCTACGGACGAACCTGTGAAACCCCATTTCCAAAAAAATAAATTGCTTGCCTATAGCTGAAACTCGCATTAGGCTGGGCATAGGAAAGATATTGAAATTCAAATGGCCACCCGTGTTTTAGTATTCATTTGACGTGATGGCGGCTTTACCACGGTTTAGGTTTCGCCGGGCGTCGTCTTCTCGTACATCATAGCGGGCCACGCTTCAGATAGAAAGGTTGAGAATACAGCGAGTAAGTTTGTAGCAACTACGAGAAGGAAATGAAGATTTTAATTTTATGGGGAAATGTTTGCTAAAGCTTCATGAACTCATATAAATATGAAAGAAAGAAAAGAATAAATTCGCTCGGGCCACTTCATGAACTCGTTTAAAGAAATTGTAATTTTTGACTTATACTATTACAGCTAACTAAAAACTAGTCCTGAACGTAATCGGTTGGGAGGACTACCTTTAGCATCACGTCACTGTTTGAATTTCAACCTGATAATTATAAGTATATTCATTTCAAATTTTTCTAAAAAAAAAAAACAATTCTGACCAAAATTAAAATTAACTTAATTCCTAATCAAACGAAAATAGGTTCATCAATATTTCAAAACCACATTTGCATCATTAAAAAAATGTACCTTCACCTTATTCTTCTTCATGAGGATTTTTGAGTAAAAACAGCCAATGAATCTTGGTGTCAGAATTTTAAAACCTCCTCAAATGTAGGTACTACTACCTAAGCTTTGATGTGGTGTATATTATGTACTTCAAATCAAAGTTTGTATTTATTGGACTATGTTTCACATAATTATCACTATTTTTCTTTACCTACACAACAGTATTTTATAATAAACATCTCAGTGGCTCAGTGCACCACCGTCCTAACAAAGTCGGCGGCGGCGTAATCCCAAAAGATTTCCACTTGGAGCGAGCATCAACTCGTGTCGCCCGGGCCCCACCGCTACACATTCTAAATAATAAACAGGCTTTCTACCTCCTGTACTGAAGGAATCATGATGCTGTCAGGTTAGGTAGGTATGAAGACTCTAGAATTTTGTATAAAAGTTTTTGCTATGTTAATTGGTAGGATAACAACAATCAAAGAAGTGTAGTTTCATCATCCGGGCCCCACCGCTACAAATTCTAAATAATAAACAGGCTTTCTACCTCAAGTAGGTACTGAAGGAATCATGATGCTGTTAGGTTAGGTAGGAAGACTCTAGACTTTTGTATTAGTACTTTTGAAGTTGATTGGTACATTGGAAACATTACAATCAAAGACGTGTTGTTTCTTCGCCTGCTGCACATTCTATATAATACTCGTAAACAAATACTTTCTACCTCCATACTTCTCTGACACATCTGAAGGAATCATGATGTTATCGAGTTAGGCAGGTATAGATGCCTAAAGAATTTTCATAACGTAATTGCAAAGTGTTAGGATGTGATCAGGAATAAATAATAAAAATGAGTTTGGAAGTAATCAAAGCTGACGTTACCCCGTTCCTGAAATTGATAAACAATAAATTATAGGATACATGATCATAAATAAAATAAAAACTAGTGGAACTTACAAATAGCGGTCCGAAAACTAAAGAAACTGAATGAATATCCTGCCCCGAGGTCAAGTAACTAATAGCAAACTATGATGTTACTTTTTAACTTACAAAGAGCTCTCAACAAATGATCGAGGAAGAACAGAAACTGCTTTTCTTCAGTTGACCTTTGAATACAAATAACCTTTCTGCATTGAACTCAAGAACATTCAGACACCATTGAAGTTACCACTATCTTCAATATACATTGATGATTTTGTTTCGAAGACTGTAATGAAAATGGAAGGAAAGTGGTAATGGAGAGATAACATCAGGAGATTATAGCGTCGGAAAGTAAGGTAAGTGTTCCAGTAGTGGTGCAGCATTGCATTGATGCATTCGCCCTGCGCCACCGAGTCTACGATTGATGCTTCTGCGACGGTGGACGTATTGCAATCGTTATGCACCTAATGTCAATGCGATTTTGTTCGCTACTGTTTGTCTGTGTCTGTTGAAGGAGTTTTATTTTTGTTAGATTTATGGGAAGGTGTATGAACCGGAAATGGATTCGTGTGACTGCATTATAAATTAAGGCGAGGCAGAGTTAACAAAGCCAAGCTTGCATAAATTTGGGCAATATTTTTTACAATGTTACTGCTAAGTTTTTAAAATAATTGCGCATTGAAATTTTCTTTCAAGGACATTTCCATTCAAACTCTTTTCATAAAAAATAATCTAAGATAGACTGGTAGGTAAATAACACAATCTTCCATAAAATTTAAAACATTGTTCACAAGTCCAATAACTCTTTCTACCCGGACACCCGTTGATTAACTCAATATTATCCCTTCCAGCTAAGTGATTTTAAAGCGTCTAGAACTATGTAGGAAGCACTCACAAGACTGGCTGGCACATAAATCTGGCTCGGCGGCTCGGTCGCGCGGAAACTTTTTGAATTATTAGTTTTAATTTCCGCCTAAGATCCGCCGCGTCCCCGTATCTGTCAACGACTGTGCTGTGTACCCTACTATATACTTGTATGGAATCCGTGGATAGAGTTATAAGTACGTGAGCAGAGCAAGAGACGGGTTGGAAACATTATTATGGAGTTCAGATGGTGTGAAATTAATTTTTGTGTAGCGTTTGCTTGTTACTAATGATGATGTAGAGTATAAATTTTATTTTAATATTACTTTTTATTCATCAAAGACAATATGTCTTTTTGGTAGCATTTTAGGTAAGCGACCTCAACAGATAAAATTAACAGCAACGTCATCAGACCACATCACGCTTTAAAACAGCTTTCCATCTAATATTCCCTCATTCTCCGATGGTTGTATGATAATATTATTGGCTCAATTAACCTATATTTTGATTTGTTGAATGAGTATTCTGAGGACATCAAAATTATACCAACATTTAATTTTACAGTGGATTAAAATATAACGAAATGCAAAAATGCACATGCTCCTTCCTCCTTCACGGGTTGACGCGCAGTCTTCAACAAACCACAAACTGCAAAATAACATCTTCAAATCCAATCATTTGCTCCGCTCCTCTCGTCCAGTCCCAATCGCCATTCTCTCGGTTGCATATGTATTAATAATATTGGCCGTGTATCACAAAGAAATCTTGATTTACAGAAGCTCAGTAGCAATTTTTTGGAATGCTATCACTAGGTACCTACATAATTTACTTTGTACCGAAAAAATCGTCGACATAAGTCGGTTAAGATACCTAAAGATGCACATGCTGATAAAAGTCTTTTAGCTTAATAAGCAACCCTTCTCCATCACGCCACTGGAGAACCTCGCACTGGCAAAACCTTCGACAAAACGGATAATAACAACTTCCAATCTAATAATTTGCTCCTCTCGTCCAGTCACAATCACCATTCTCTCGGTTGCATAGGTATTAATAATATTGGCCGTGTATCACCAGGTATCTTGATTTGCAGTATAGCCCGGTGGCGATGGCGGCTTGCAATTACCTCCCATTCAATAATGCGAGTCTCGGCTTAATAGAGTGCTAAGGGTTTGCTGATCCTTGATACAACGGGATTTGGATTGAGATGGGCGGACTGAGAAATGAAAATGGGAAAATTTAATAAATTTAATGTACTCGTAAGACGGCAGATAGGCATAAACACTCAAAAATATCTGCACATTTATTAATTAGGTACTCTAGTTAGTATGAATTTCAGTAAATTAGGTATTTCTTAGATTCAATAATACTCGGTTAATAGCTAAGGGTTGACTGATATTTGATACAAAGGGATCTGGATTGAGACGGACGCCCTGAGATATGAAGTGGGAAAATTTCATTTAGGTACCTCTAGTAAGTAATACCTAAGTGTGTCTACTAAAAAATAAAAGATAACGTCCCAGTAGTTGTATTAACTCACTAAAGTTATTAAAAGAGGGAAAACATGGTACTTGGGTAAACTAATGAAAATCTATGCTGGCACATGCTTGTTTTGCTGACGAAAACAAACTAAAACAAGTGGGATGGCCGCTAATGAAATAACAAACCATTAATCCGACGAAAATAGAAAACCCGATACAAAATATGAATAAAGGCAGACCGATAGGATTAATAAATTTGTCTAGTGGAAACGCGCTTTCGACGTTCCCTTTCCGCGTGTGTTTCCACATTTTTCATGCGATAAATCATATTTTTTCACCGGTAGCGCTTTTTGCTCCGTCCTTTCGGTTTGCTCGAGCGTACTGTCATTTTTTTCACTCGGACGTGGGAGTTTGCACTTGGCCGTTTCGCTTTTGTTTTGTACAGAATTTATGATTAATATGGACTGGGTGTGACTGTGACGGCGGTGAATGACCCGAGTTACATCACTATTTTAGGGGAAAATGGGACTAATTTGTGAATTTATTTAAAAAGTGGATGTCAAATTTATGGGGTACAATTAAAGCTTAAACTTTAACAATAAGCAAATTCCCTCAAAGAACGTAAACATGACAAATGCATGTCCAACAACACGGGGGCGATGGCTGAGCACTTAAAATCTCTCATCGCTGTAAATTTTAATTTAGCTACCACAACGAGAACAATTTAATTTAATTGCCAAATCATTAAGTTAAGCACAAAGTATTAGCCGGCATAGTGCGACTAAATTAATAAACGAGGCAATACAAATAAAGAAATCATCGACGTATCTATCTTATGGAAAAAATGGCGGAGACTCTTACATTAATACGTAGCCATAAATTAAAGCGGGATTAAAATTAAGACAACAAGCCTCTTTAATCTACAATAAATGGTGGTCGTCTCGGGGACCGGTTCTGAGAGAGATGGAGGCGCAAAAGAAAAAAGAATAATCCGGTCCGGAGCGGGTCCAAAATATGATAGGCATCCATAATACAACATGGCGGCTAAGCTCCTATATCTCTCCCTGTCTCGCGCAGGACGAGTACATAAGCCCCTCGCGCTTTATTAAGGTTGACCACATGTGGAGTGTTCCGCTAAGCCTAACCTTGATATCATACTCTCGTCGCGGTATACAGGGTGTCCTCGAATTTGATTTTAAATTTGACCAATTTACATAAAAGACCGTAACGCAACAATTGCCTAATTTAATATTATGTATCAGCGTATGTAACGCAACGATGGTTTCGGATCGAATGGAAAAACAAATGTTAAAATAAGTGATGTAATGACCCCGATAAAAGTGTGTCATTAACGAAATAAATTTAGCATAAAAAAACTGAATTTACATTGTTATGTGCAAAATCAAGTACTTTACATAACGTCAAGATAATGAAGCTTTTCTTTGATCAAAGAAAGATAGGTAAGTACCTTTTTAATATAGTTCTAAAATATCTAGACGAGTGTGCGTATATCTCAGGCAATAAAATTCATATTTAAGATTATTTAACAACTGTACCTATACCTAATAATCTACGAAATAAGATCTTCTTTAAATTCTCAAGCTTCGACGAAAACATTACATTTTCCAAACTAATATAATACTTACTTATAAATGCGGAAATCTACAGAAATGACATTTTTTTATTAAAATAACTAAAGTCACCTCTAATTACCTATAAGTATATACTCTGAAAAATGTTCATTATTTACCAAATACTTAGGATTTTCTTTTATGCGGCCGCTAATCGCATTTCGATACTTAGAGTTTGGCAAAAAAAATGAGATGGTGAGCTGTGGCCGCAGCATATTACCATCATGAAACTTATTTTTACGGGAAATGTTATTTATCCATGAGTGAAAAAAAACACGGAATCTGAATTAAACACCGACCTGAAAATCGAGGCCCCTGTATCGTGGCTCTGACCGCAGCATCCTAACCGGCGCGCATTCCGTATAACACCACTTTATAAATACAACCGCTTATGTGAGTCTACCTGTCGATACCACAAATCTTAACATATACCGGTTCTAACTAAGAAAGAAGCTGGTGACATCTTTCTCTCGGGGTCATAATATTATATGAACATTTATTATGTTCCTGCCACAGGTAAGATAACATTCTATATGCATGGATATGTACTTTTAAATAGAGCCTTTCACGTTGCTGACCAAAAGGTTTTTCTAGGCAAAGAATAATGTAGAGATTATTTTGACCATGCCATAATTAATTAAATTGCCATATTTTGGTAAATTTTACATACTAAAACAAATAGAAAAGTTCTGGGTCAACAAAAGACACACTTAAGTTTATAAATTGAGATGAAAAATTATATACCTTGGCTGCAGTTTGATTTCTCACTTAAAATGTCATATTTCAATTATGACTTATCATTTAAGATATTATAGCTTATAGCCGACACTTCTTTATTACTACATGCATGTGAATTACTTAAACGAAGGAATCATCAATCTTATAAAGACTGGTTTTGTTAGCTAGATAGAACTTAATAAAAAAAACTATTTATAATCTTGCCTCTATAGGTTGATGACATCTTACTCTCAGGTCATATATTTTAAGAAGATTAAATAAGCATATACCGTTTTCAATATTTATGTTATTTAAAAAACAAACCTATAAATAACATGCGACACATAAGACTTGGTTATATGAAAATCTTTACATAATATGCTAATAAGGATAAAAAACGGAGAGTCACTTTTTAATTAAGTACTTATCAAATATTTTGAAGTGGTATGGGATCTACATCCTATCTTTCACAGACTTGCCTGTAGATATGGATAAGCCTATCAAAATAAATGCACCGTCAGTCATTGTAATATAATAAATTAAAAAGTTTTACTACCTATACTAATATATTATATTAGTAGGTTTTAATTTTATCTTTTTAATAAGGTAGGTAAATCAATACAGTTTTACATCAAGCGCACATAACATTTTGATATTAGTTAAAAGAAATTTGATATACTTTATTTGCTTGTAAATTAAAATAATGTAATTTTGAATGCATACCTCCAAAAAGCCTACCCGAAACACACATTGGTATTTATGTTTATTTCATTATAATAATATTTACAATTTGAAACTTGAACACTGTTTTCCAATTTCTTTAACACTGCACGACTTAGGTAGTTCATCAACTCATTTGCACGAGATACAAAAATAAACTGACTCCATACTCAAAATGCAAGTGAAACCGATTTTTTATATTGCGAATAATATGCAAATGGTCCATCAGCAGGTGGTAAAATTGTCAATAGGACTAAATTGTTCTATTGTATTGTGTTCAATTGTCACAGGATTTTACAAGACGGTGGTCACTTTCGCTTGCATTTTTGCGAATTTTGTCACACCTTTACTTTCTGTCTTTTATATTTTGTAAAAGAAAGGTTTTTGTTTTGATCATTGCGGCTAAGAATGGTCTTAACTTCAAAGTTATAAATCAGTAGGACGAGAAAGCATAGAAAGTACCTGTTACGATTTTGCACAGTTTCGCAAAAGTTGGTATTGTTTTGTTATTTTTGCGGGACTTTGTAACCGGTTTATGGTTTAGCTTGCAAAGGGATATAAATCAAAGTTCTTTTAATTGCAGTTCGCGATCTTAACAAGTGATCTTGCAAGGAATTCTTGAGGTTCTAAGAACACTAAAGGGTTTCTTTGTATGAGCGGCGTATGTTTCTCTTCTCTTCCGTTATGCATCGAACAATATCATGTCTGTTATTTTGCTCATTGCGTGTGTTCCAGTAAAAGATCAAATTATATGACTTAGATAATAATCAATTTTATATAAGAACTCATGAATTTGCAGAAAACTGTTTTGAAAACCATTGAATTAATTTATATTTCATCATTAAAACTTATTGTATAGAAAAAGTAATAACAATTAAAAATTCGACATCGCTTCACATTGCAAAAGCTTGCGTCTCGTTTTCGGCGTAGGTACAGTCAAACACACTGTAAAATATCTACAACTGTAAAACTCAGTTTACAGTGAAGTGATATTTTATCTGAAATAAAGTTGTATTGTATGGGTAAAACGCTGATATACCAAACAGGATAATTTTTAAATTGAAAATATGCAACCATTTTTATCCATGTAGGTATATAAAAATTCATAAATTAGGTGGCATTAAATATCTTCAAGCCATACAATGCTATACATTTCATCTGCAACACCAAATGTAAATTTCCTTTATCTTCCGCCCAAACCACGAATTTGATAATCAGAATCACAATAATAAAATTCCAAAAGAACAGCCACATGTGGCAGACCGTAATACAGTAACAGATGTTGATGTTATTAATACGGTACGAATCACCTATTTAAGGCAACCGTGTTCGATATTAAAGAACCGTTTCTATTATTAAAGACCGTTATTTGTAAACTTACAGTTTGTTCATTTTTAAAATTTGCAGTATTAAGCGATTATTTATTTAAAACTTTTCTATATATGGCACATGATATTGAGGATTCCGTCAAACTTTTTTTTTTCAATCGTCTGATGAGCTGGACTCTTAATATTAGTGATTATTTCTTGAGCATGCTCTTAACTATTTGTAAGATCACATTATGTTCTAGCTTTCATCTACTCTACTTAGTTTACGTTGCGGATGTCTCAAAGATATACTATTTTGATAAAGACGTGATACGGTTTTCTTACATTCGTGCCTGTTTCATCACGTAGAACCTCAGACCTATTTCCAAATACGTCATTTCCACCAACATCAAACGCCATAACTTAAATTCTTCCATTGAACTTTACCTCCACCATGACCTTTGGAAGATTATTCAAAGCACACCATGATCCATGTTCACAGCACGCGCTGACCCGACTCTAAAGGCCAGGAAGAACAAAGCTCCTAATTCTATTGAAACACCATTATCTAATAACTGGAAGTATCATCCATCACCATGGTGGAACAGTCCCCTCTTCACTTCCATATCATTAATCAGAATCTATAAATATTGCGCCGACACTTGTGTATCGAATTTTTAGTTTTTTCTTGGTTTGACGTAAAGTTTTCGATTGTGTTTAGGTTTGGGTTATATCAAGGGGAATGAACGGTAGGTCGTCCATGATAATTATCCCTAGCATTATGAAATATGCGACAAATAATACAGATGAATCAAAATAGTAGCCGATACAAATTATGAGTTAGTTCAACATTAAACTAAGTATTAATACACTTTTATTTTTATTCCTATATTAGTACTCAAAAACTACCTACTTAGGTACTTCTTACTTAACTATTTCTTTTTATGTCTAGTCTTATAGAGACAAAAAGCTATTTAAGTATCTACTTAACGCTCTACCGCTCCTTCACATCACACCTGGCCAAGATGGCCGGACCTTCTTGCACTTGTAACACTTAAAGCTCATAATTCACTAGAAGCAAATAGACACTTAGGCTCGTATTTATAAAGAGATCTCAATATTGAGAGCAATAATTAATTATGGATTTGACAGGCCGTTTTGTAATGAAATGAAATTTCTGATACGTACTCTAACTCGTTGTCAAGAATAGGGCCTTAGTATTATTATTTTCATATAGGTACATTATATTATTTTGTTTTTAGTTAGTACATCAGGCACAGCAATTTCTATTAATATTTTTATATTTATTCATCATCATCATCATCATCAGCCTGTATCAGTCCACTGCTGGACATAGGCCTCTCCCATGGCACGCCACTCAGCTCGGTCTTCAGCCGTTCTCATCCAATTTTTATACGTTATATTTATTACGGATTGGTAAATAAAACAATTAAAGGTAGATATAATTTTATCCACACTTTATCTGTGAAAATAAATCAGAGTACTAGAAATTATGCAGATGGCGATGTCATTTTTATTAAGATCAGATAAAAATGATATACAAGAAATAATATTTCTTACAACTTTTACCACTTTTGATTATAATAATAATCAAAAGTGGTAAAATTGATCCATGATGAATCACGTCATAAAATCATTTGAACTTATTTCTGAAAGCAAATTAAATTCTGTACATATTATTATGACTACACGCCTTTATGATTATATGCCTTTGTGCCATTTTAGTCTACTGTGTTATGTTTAAGTGTTCCTTTATTTTAGATTACAAAGGTACAATAAAGTGATTACATACATACATACATAACTATTATGACTCAGTTATTCTTATCAAATTATCAAAGACCTATTCTGACACAAATACCGAATGATCGGATTGCCTTAGAAACTAATGCCGTGCGTTCGTCCCGGCATTAGCTGTAAGTGCCAGAACATAAAACTGATAGGTATGCAATATGTCTGCCCGATCATCAATCTGGAGCGATTCGAATAACATCGATACTTCGTCGTATCGACTCGATAAAAAGAACACCGTGAATACTCTTTGTTCTACACGCTCCGACGCTTTCAAGTGTAATAGTCACTAATAGTTTTTTTTCTTAGTGGTCTCACTTCATATCATAATAAATTATGTTTTTATATTTTGGTATCTACGTCAGAATTTCGTATTGTTAGGCGGTATGCATAAAAATTCAGATAATTTTCTTAGAAAATATAAAAATAAATATTCTTAAGTTCATAAGTTCAGCTTTCGAATATAACCAACCCATGATCACCCTTTCATAAACCACCGAAACAAAACAAAGCAGTACCAAAACACGAAAAATCCCAGGAAGTGAGATTACGATCAGCCGTCACTTGAGCATCATGACGTGAATAATTCCGTCCAATAATAGGGGTCCACCTTACATGATGCGGGCATGCGAGCCATGTACTACGGCATGCAATCGTATCGCGCATTTACTACCGCGCGTTACATTCCGCCGTCGTGTACTGAGCTGTACGGTCAGGTGCACGGGGTTGGTGTACAATGTTTTCAGCTGAAAAATCTTTGTTAGAAAAAGACCATTTCAAAGTGCATTCTGAGTAATGAAGTTTTTCTTTAAGTACACTACGAGAAACTACCGTACCTACTTGATACATAGTGAAAACAATTGACTTTGTTGCTAGGCCAGAATATTAATCTACAACCAAAAACAATGATTTATATTTTGATTGGTTTTTGTCAAGGAATCATAGTAATAATTTGTTGAATTTCGCTCCGTAATTTTCGCATGTAGAGTTTTTATTTTTAAACAAGCTATTTTTTAAATTAAAAAGAAAATTGAAAATATTAAAGCAATTGCCAGTGCCCTTTTATAATTAAAGGCTTCTAAATATTTTCAAATGATTTCTTGAACAATTTTGTCAATCTCTCTCTTTTTTTATTACTTACTTCATATTTACTTACCAATCTAACACTTTGATGGTAAAATAAGAGAAAATTTTTGATTTAGCATTCCGAATGCACCTTGCGATGCATCTTGTGGTATCTAAACCACGCATCAAAGAAGGCAAAGTAAATTTAAAACTGCGGCTGTATAGAAAACCTACTTACCCACCGCATCAGCATTTTGTGTGCCGACTCGACACCCATTTGTCACCATCGATCGTATTTGCCATCAGTCCGACTGTACACAAGAACGTCTGTACGACCGTAATTGTTTTTATTTCGTCTGGCGATCGGCGATAGTTTGACAGATAGCTACTGGGATTGATCCAAAACTGTGATGTATGTGGGCCGGATAATTGTAGTCTTGGTGTAATGTTGTCCGCACATTTCTTGATGAGACGCCGCCGATTATAAAGTCATCGATATAGGCGTCCACAGTTTGAATTTTAAGAGGATGAACTTCAATACCCAATTATATTTTTACATACCTTCATAAAGACTTAATAAATCAAATTCTTTATATATCACCTCAGGATCACTCTTTCGTGTTCCGCCGTTGTTGCCTTGAGCAGGCGTTAAAATTTCAAACCAGAAGCCATAAAACATTATTTTCCTTAAAAACCTGACCGTTTATTTAAATTCAAGGGTATTAAAAATGACTTTATTAAACAGTAAATCAGATGCCAAAAGTCTTCGGTTTGGCCTTAAGGCGTGTAAATTGTGTTTTTTGGCTCTGCGTGACCTGCAAATAGCAATTATGATGCAATATCTTGGATCTTGACTCGTGTCGGACTTATTTCAAACTTGTTTAACTTATTTACTTTCTGATGAAGCACTAGCGATTGCCTGTGACTTTGCTTGGTCAGTTTTTTTTAACCAGAAGAATACTAGAAGTATCAAAATGACGTTTGATTTCTGTATGTTTGTCATCTTTATTTGAGACTGAAAAGACAATTGTGTCAAATTAATAAAATCTAACATCACATAAAAAAGCTCTACAGGCTTTACTTATTTAAGAGGTATTTAGGTTAATGTTTAGTAAAATTCTTGGTTTTATTGACGTCAGTAGCGGTTTTCGACTGAAAGCAAATAGGGGTTGTTATTTTGAAAATATTCTTTGCCTAAAATAATCAAATTTTCATGATCAGCATGTTGTCAAAGGCTTTTTACAGTGCTCAATACTTATTATACGGGCGTAAAAATACTGACATTCACAGTTTTTCAACACATCAGTCCAGTTTCGTCGTGATTGAGGAAGGAGGGCGTGGATCGCATGCATTTATTGAGTGGAAATTGTAGATTAATAACCCCCAATCATTTACAACACCATTATGTTACTCCCGATGTTCGTGATGGATATAAATTAGCTGCCGTGCAATTAATTCGCTTTTTATTGCATTAATGGGAGCTTACAATAACTACAGTAATTAAAATAAGTGGATAAGCGCTAGGTTCGCACCTTGAAGTGAATATTTTGATGTAACCTTTGCTATCTTTTCAATATATCTGGACTATTTAAAATAATTAGTTGAAGCGTACAAGAAATAAAAAGAAAAATGCTTCCATACCTACTGAACTGGCAGCTATAGAAAAACTTAGAATATATAAGCTGCTTTTCCTCTCGGGAATGCTGTAAAAAACAGCAAAGGGATTCGAGGGTAAATGTGTATTGCATTAAGGCTATGGGCTGACAACCTGTCACTACAGCAATATACAGCTCTATCTGAATCTTAAATAGCCCTCAAATCTTGTCAGATGTAGCGGAACGGCCTTTGTTAAGGCCAAAGAAATTATCATATTCCAGTTCCACATTTTATAATGACTTTTGGAATATATTTGCATTCACAATATAACATGCAAAATATCCCATATAAAGAGAAACAGTGATAGAGCAGCAATGTGTGCGATGATGTTATTCTACTGTATCGCATCTGTTCTCATCACTCTATTTTACAAGAACATTTAGGAGTAAATTCAGAATTTGGATATCACATTGACACTATCAATAATTGTTCGTGTAAAACATTGTAAGGCCGAAAACGGTGTAAGAACTGAGAGTGCAACTCCACTGCAATAATAAAGCAATTTTCTCCGCAAGTATACCGCCGCGAGCTCATCACCAACCCATCCATCGTCGCACATAAAAATTCAATCAGAAAACTAATTAAGCCGATCGTCCTCAATCGATACTTTTCACCGCGCAAACCTAAATCGATTACATCCAATCGATACCCGCTCCCTCAAGAGTAGGGGGAGTTGTCTCTGCAGCAGGCGTTGACTAATCGCGGCGCGTCCGCGTGGAATAAGACTGATTGCAGCCGAGCTCGCCTATGCCTGCCTCCGATGTGGCTCGCCGAACCCTCCTACCTACAACCGACATTATTTAAGAAATCAGCTCGCTCGAGCGGCAACAAAAGGGAGTTTTTGCCGCCCACGCTACGTGTTTTTGAAAGTCGTATTACGTAAAGTTCCTTTTGTTCGCGATTGATGATTTAGGTAGAAAGTTCGCGGGCTAGGCTTAATTGTGTTTTTGTGGCGACAGCCGGGCCTTTGTTTGCTGTCTTTGTGGATAGCTCTATCTCCAACACACATAGTCGTAAAGGATGTGGGGACAAAAAGAGATCCGGCAACAAACAAAAGACAAAAAACTCCCAAGATTCGCAAAAAAGACACAAGACAATATTTTCAACACAAATTCAGTTTCTTCAATCACCCTTTGCAACATGCTCATCCAAAGAACCGAAGCGAAAGCCTTAAATTTTACCCTGAACGAGGTAAACCGTATTATCAGAGCAGTCGTGCCCTAATCGCGGAGTGAGCTGAACAGCCCAGCACAAATTACTGTTGTTGCTGAACGCTCTCGAAGGTAATGAAGCCAGCTCTGGTAATGCACCCACGGAACTACATTATAAGCCACGAAGTACACAATTTCGAATAACTGATTATGTAAACATGCCATGAAAGTGAGCAAGGAGAGTTTTTTACAAAATGCGATCTACTCACTAAATAGATTTTTCAGGATTGATATATTTACTTATTTTTTAGAAACGAAATCTACAAAAGAATCCGTTTGGTATATTATCACGGAAACCTTATGAAAATAGGTAACCAACAAAGAATTTACAACATCATCTACCCTCCTCATGTTATCAGCGATAGATATCGTTTCACGATTTACCATGATAAATTTTATCATTATTACCAACATCAACTATGTCCCTGTCAACACATTCATTATCGTATTACCTTAAAACAAGTTTCCGAGTCGACTGTGTATTTAATTTATCTATCCACAAACTCTGTTCACCTTTATCAAAATTCATTACCTATATTTTATCCGTGCCCATCTGTTATCACGAGTTCTCTCACTGCGGCATTATAATGAAGAGTTTAAATTTAGGCGTAATGGTTGACCAATAAGATAAAAGCGAGAGGGCAAGAAATGCAACCATATCTTTACTGGGAATGTAAGCTTTATTATAAGAGATGTAGAGAAGAAAATGCGGAGAGTGGAGGGTAAGGATAAGTTGGTAAGTGGGTAATGACGGACGCATGTACCGCCGCATACAAAGCAGTCGGCTACCAGAATAAAGTTATCTCGCGATACATCCCTGAATTAATGGCCAACTCGTTACTTGGGTATTGAGACGTTTCGGATCCTTTAATACTTCAAAGTCATAGCTCCGTAAGTTTTAAAAATATTACCTATATAAATGGAGAAAACAATGAAGTAATTAAAATTGATTGGGTTTCCATGCTACAATACCAACAGTAGCGCTTATTTTCAACCACTACCAAGTTTTTAAGTCAATTTTCTTTATTGATAGGTCTCAAGTCAGAATACGTGCCTACAAGCAATTTTTATTTTTCAGTTTAGTCAACTGCTAGCGCTCATCAACATTCATACTCATAATATTGCATATTGAAAAGGAATTGCCTGTTTACAGAAATTTCGGTTTTTTATGACATGAAAACAATAAAATTTATAATTCACTTTGAAACAATGCTCTTTAATGACAAATAGTCCTTGAAAATTATAAAATTTATTTGAAAATTTAGAGGATTAGATTTAAAGAAAATGTTAATTCACTTCAAAGTTGAAGGACCCAATTTTACTAAAATAATATTGGTACTTAGATCGAAATATAAAACAAATTTAAACATCTAAGAATTATTCAGTATCACGGGTAGAGTATAGAGTAGAATCATGCGAATAAAATTTCACCATCTAGAGGTATACAAGTGTATGCAGTAATTTTTTGTCCATAAACTGCCGACACGTTTCCTGTGGTAACTGGCGGTCAACAGCACATTGCCGCAACCGAGCATTATCGTCGAGACGTGATTGGCTGGCCAGATGATAGACTTTAACTCGATCTAAGTAAAATACTCTGAGCGAGTTGAGAGGTCCGAGACTAAAAAGATGATGGTCAGTTATGGAGTGGAGGAGTCCGTATTTTGTTTGGGTGGAAAAAGATGGGAAGTTGAGTATAGAACTGAAACCTGAAGATAACTCCATTAGCCAAGTAAGAGGGCCAAGCAGAATTTGACCGTACTGGCATATTACTTTTAAATGCGTAAGACATCCAACTAGGTTGAAAAGTATGTGAAACTAGGTTGATCAAAGATGTTCGTAAGATAAGGCGGTCAGGGATTGGATGAGATCAGCTGATGGAAAACCGAGCTGAGCGGTGTGCAATGGGAAAGGCTATGTTCAGCAGTGAACTGATGCAGGCTGATAATGGTGATATTGAGATTTTTTTATCTGCCAATTGCAAAATAATAAACATTGCAGCCAGAAATACACCTACTAATAAACAACAATGGAAAGTATTTTCACAAAGAATATTAATGGCATACCACCCAATTTATTAACAGTCAAGTTTTAAACAACAGTCTTACCGAGGCTGCATAAGAATAATGACTTAATCAATATCCAGGAAGAATCGTTATCTCAAAATCATTTACATTGCTTAAACGCTAACCCTTAAAAGGGCAGCACGAAAGGTCCTCAAGTCAAAGACCTTAAATAAGAACAGAATAAATATCTTCGTAGCAACATTTTCAAACTGAACGTTTAGTTAGTGACTATAATGGGTCCACAGGCCACAATAGTGGGCAAAGTGGGCAATCACCGCGATCTCTATCGTCGTACCGTAACCGCGGCCAATGTCTGCGGTCCCAGACTATAATTTGCCAGTTTTCGCCGCCTAGCTGCCAGTAATTTTATAACAACCTCAACTCGCTTGAAGACTTCATTTTGATATTTTAAACTCCGTCCTTTTTTTGCCCGGATAATCATGGATGGTTACGCAAGGTAGAAAGCTGGAATTTGCTGTTTTTTCCACCATTCAAATGTAGATGTTTTGTTACAAAGCCTGTTGTTTTAAAGAATGAAATATAAGTTAATGAGTCAACTCGCGTTTTGTTTACTCACGTCCAGTTCTGGTTCATAGAAACCTAATCTGGTAACCAAATGTTTCATTCAAATGCTAAGGACTTCTTGCTATTGCGCAGTTCAGAAAAAAAAAACAGTATGGGCGAGCGTTAGAATGTGCAAGGCACAAGTCGAAGTATTCAAATGAGGCGTGCGTCATAAAACGTCAAAGATCTCAAAGAGATGTCACATAAATCATAAAGGCTATTGAGACAAAAGGTCCGGCGGTAGTCCTCGGATCGTGAAATCAGGTCAGGATCACATGTGCTGCTGCTTTGTGAGCATTGTGCAATCTTCCGGGTTCTCTGGCGCCTACTGTGAGGCATGCAAATTTTTTGTTTCGGGATTTTGAAAGCGCGGCGCTTTGCAAAGTTTTTGTAAAATATTTGAGCTGTTCATATTTTTAGATACAAATATTCTGTTGCTGACTACTGCAGACATGCATGCATGCATAAAATGATATTTGAATTACCCTTACTGATTGCAAATAAGTAAATACAGTTTTTTTTTTAATAGAAACAATAGCAAAATACCTCAAGGAATCGCATTACCATTTCTATGGCATTTCATAAACAAGTTTCGCGAATCAAGTTCGTGGGAAGTCGAACGCGTCTGTCGAGACAAATCACCGTGTCACTTCATCCATTTACTTGCAAATTCGTGCAAAACTCGAAAAAAGAACCGAGATAAAGGTACAAAAGTGCTCTATTCTAGTCGCCAAATGAATAATTACCTTTCACGTTTCTCCTTTCAATCTGCGCTCGGCTATCGATCAGCGTCGCGAGAACTCTTTCAGAGCGTCACCCTTGCCGCCGCCAGGTAAGACGCAATTAATCTGAAACATCCCAAATCAGTATTACATTAAAAACGAAATAAAAACCCCGCAGCCTGCCGTTTTTTCGCTGCCGCGTTTTCTTTTCCATTCAGATTTTTTTGACAGCACGAAAAATGAGACTCATTTATTTGACTCGTACACAATGTAGGACTGTTTGAGTACGAGTATTTGCTATAAATACGCATTTTTCTCTGCATCTCCTTCCTCTGTAGGGTGAGCATTAGCCTCGGATGCGAAGGGAGCCTCACGTGTTCCCTTTGTTCGATTTCGAGATTTTAGGGGAGTGCTGATGGTTGCGTTCTCGGGGAATCCATCAAAATAATCGCACGCTCATGTATAATGGATCACGGCGTCAACAAACTCTCCTACGATTAACTATTGTCAATGGCACGCAATATTTCAATATTCGGATTTAAATTCCAGTGAATCCAGTTCTCCTAACGAAAAATTCCTTACAACGCATTTTAAAATTTTATTGTGAGTTGTTGTGCCACAACATTGATCAGAAATGTAGATAACTGGTAAGCGGCACTATTTGTAATTCACCCCTACTAAATTTCACTTCCTAATTGCCGAACGTAAAAATTTTAGCCCCAGAACTTAAACAAGCAAGTATCAAATTCGTTATGAATATTAACGCGTGGTTTTAGAAAATGTGCTCATTACCAAACCCATAAAAGGCAATTGTTTCTTTATATATTTTTAAGCGTTTTCTTTTGTTTTAATAACCGGCGCGCACGGGTTACTGTCATAGTTTTGTCTCTTCGCATTTGTCAAGATTCTTTGGCTCACGGTTAATAGTTTTTCTAAGCGCGATTTTAAGGTTGTTCGCTGTATGTATTTGTACGCTCAGTGTTGCCTGGCCGGCCGAAACATTCGGTCTTTGTGTGATAAATGGCTGAACATAAATACGGCATTGTCTTTGCCCATTCAGTTGTAATTAGGTAGCACAATTTGCTCTGTTGAATCGCTAATGAGACGGTTATGCGGCGAGACTTTGAAACAATGACGCGGCAAATCAATTACACAACACGTACGGAGCCATTTTTGTACCGCTGACGTTTTGTTAAGATGAATGCGGTTACAGGAATTAGGTACTAGGTAATTGTATTTTCAATGTTCGACCAAACGAGATTTCTTCTTTTTCAATTTCATTCTTTTCGTTACCATTACTCTCCAAAGGATCTAGACTAAATCTTCCATCGCTTTTTTACACGACTTCGCCATATGTTAATCCCAGAAGTGCTACAACATCAACATCCATCTCTGCACGAAAGAATTTTCAAAACTTCAGCTGCCACTGTGACTAAAGACAAAACAAGTAAGCAGCAATGTATAGAGTACAAGCAAAAGTGTAGCAGGTATTCAGCCCTAGTTAGACTTTAGCCCAGTCAATGAGGAAATTTTTATATAAAGTGCTCCTGAAAATTCCTTCGTCGCTATTTGGTAAAGAAAACGTAGACTATATTCTTTTTGTACACAAAATCCGAAAGTGTTAAATAAATGTGAATCCATAATCTACATCGTTTACCTAGTCATCCTGAAAAATTATAGAAGCAGGATTTTTTTGGGGCTAGGTAACTTCCTTGTTGACTGGACAACACAGAAAACTCTTATGCCTAGAGATATTCATCAAGCCTCAAGACATTTTGTACCGACTTCACCGCGATTTGTTCGAATGAAAAATTAATTTTGCCGATGATTAATATAATGGAGGGCAATCAGCGTAATCGCTGTTCCAAACTTTTTACATCTTCTTCTTGTCTAAATTAATTTATTTTTCGGTAGCGGTTGTAACCCTATTTAATTATAAGCTTTTAAAAAGTTACGGATTTGGTGTATTTGTGATAAATTGAAATCATCGATGAAAATTCCGATTTTTCATCGATGTTAACTCGTTCTTAGTAGCATTTGCTTTGCATTTCATTTTTAGTAGTTGACGATAAAATTCAGTCTTTGTACAATTTTGTTGCAGAAGCTAAAACAAAACTCCTGTCATCCTCAGTTTCGTCAATAAATTCAATTTTCCACTCCACTTGTCTAATTCCACCCTTCACAATCCAAAAGATGCCCCTTTGAACGCAAACCTCAACAATCAGGTGACTGGATGAAATACAACATTTCGTAAAACAATGAACGAGATCACTCCGGAATAATAGGATGAAATATCTGCGGTAACAATTTATATTCTAACGCTGGATTCCACTTGACAATTTATTAATCAAACCGATTACCTCCACAAACCCTCGGCCTATTGTGAAAATATTGTCGCCCAAAACAATCCTTTGAATAATTAAGGATTTAAATTTTCATACAACAAAAGCATGAAACAATAAACGCGCCTCAAACTGGACAAAGAGGTCTGTGAGTGGCATTTTAGATGTCTCTCTCGAAAAATGTTAATGCTAAGGGTCGTATTGTTAAGGTCTACATTTAACAAGTATATAGTGTGGTGGTATACCAAACATAGTGTGGTGTGGTAGGTAGTCTAGGAGACTATAATTTATATTACTATGTTGGTCAGGTCAAGTGTAGACCAGTATTATTTATTTAATTCTTTGTAAAACATTTTATCATTTTTGTAGAGCTTATTTTTAGGTCAATTTTCAATGACCAACAGAATCCATGTACTATTTTTATCCGCAAAGAATGAAAAACCAATCGTATTATGAATTCATCAAAAAATCTTTTTTAGAATTGAGGACTTAATTTTTGTTTCAATTCCTCACTAGAATCAATTAAGGGCACCATCGGTTGGTCTATGTCTCCGACACATGTCGGTCCCCACTTCCCCAGCTTTTTCCATAACGACCTGTGAGCCCCTCCCTTCTTTAGAGAGAAAAGCATAATCCATCACCGTACGTCACCCCTATTTTGCCATCACCCTTCCCTCTCACACGTTGAAAAGTTTCGTATGTCTGTCCTTGTTTCGCCCGCTAGGGGTAGTTTCTCTCAGTCGCCGCTTGACGGGCGATCATTTTTCTTGTGGCGCGTTCAATCATCGCGTCACTATCGCCTTCCCTTTCAGTCAAGGGTCTGTTTTGTTGTTCTCTCGCTCACACAGGCCCTTCCTGTCTTTCTGTGTGTCCCTTATTTTCTGTTAGCGGTGCGTGTTCCACTACGCGCTCGCCAACCAAATATGGCGTCTTTTGTGTTTGATTTTGACGTTTTAATTTTTGGCTAATAAAGTCTGTTAACTTTTAATCATCCTGACGTAAGATTAATTAACATTCACTTCTTTTGCGACGGGTAGGTAAGATATATTTATTTTTAACTTTTTATTATCATTTATTATTTACTTTGCTTTTTAAAAATTGTTCATGTATGATTTTATTTCTCGAACGTATTTCTTTGATAAATTTTCAATGAAATGTCACAGGTTGTACCAATATCCGTATGCATTCTAAAGCGGATTCAATCAGTCTGAGGTCAGTTCACACTATTCTAATCCAGTCATAGCATACGTAACGTATTTGGTATAGGAACACGTATGCAAATGCAGTGAATGTGCTTAATGTTGCCAGCATACGTAGAATTGTCAGATAAACTTTTATTTTACAGAGTTCTACCGAACAGGTTGTTTTTTGCATTCTTCTTTTTATTATTTTATATATCATCCATTTTTCCATCCACATAATCTTGCAAGGTTGATCTCAACCAAGAATCCATTATTTTTTTAATTACAAAACTTATTTTCGCATGAAAATTTAACATAAAATCAAACAAGTAGTACTTTTTTAACCTCTGTTTTGAATCAGGTTTCGTTGATTTTGATTCTATGTCTTGGATTATAGCCCGATTTTCATCTACGGGAACCTTTTAGCTAGAATCGAGCATGATGGGGCTAGGGATACGACGGACACAAGCGTAATGGGATTAACCGTTATTGTAAAGTTTATTCTAAGCTCACTTTTTTTACTTTAGTTACATTTGTTTGTGCATAACAATAAACTGCTCTTTCTTCACAATTTAAAAGAAATTAAAATTTAGAAACACCAAAACATTTTGTTTGTAATAAAGTTATAATCTGGTGTTTCGAACTTAAAACCTCTGTTAAGTTTCGAAGAAAAATATTAAAAAGTATTATGGTTTCAAAGAATTTTAGGCATGGGTTGTAAAACAAGTTGGTATCGATAACTCATCGTTAAAAAACGAAGTCTTAAGTTTTTATCTCCAACGTCTGCATATACTGTGTATCGGTAGGACGCCGTTGTCCGCGGGGTGACCATCCCACAGGCGGCGCTCGTAGATTGACTTGTCAGAATATTTGAATTTTAATCCACCGAGCCGTTATATAAACACTCGTTTACTTATTCATGAGCCATCGTGAAAACTCACGACCTTTACGTCCTACGGTTGATTTCCTCTTAGAAAATCTGGTGAAATACGTTAACGTGTTTTGAGAAATGAGAAATTCTTATTTTGGTATCTACGAGATACCAAATTTGCTATCTACATAATTTATTAAAATTAATTTTACAAATTTTCGAACATAATATATAACAAAAAGTTTTACAAATTTAAATTATTTATCTTATCAGACATGCAAGCACATTGGATAAAAGTTCTTTTATGATAACTCTAATAATATTACTTATTAGAACCTATGTTTGGTCCTTATCGGGTAGGTACTCATTGATTCGAAGGTAAAGTCAGTGCATTTAAAACATATTCTGATATCCCGACCACATCGAAATCCTTCCTTCCATTAGCGTGGCTTCCTAATCGAATCCGCTGCAGGTAAAAGGGGACCGCTAATCCAATTTTTCCTTTTTGTTTTGACACATACACAGCAGAGATAGAAGCTTCCATTAAGGCTACATTGGTGGGTAAAAGCCGACAGTGGATCCTACATTATATAAATATTCAATAGGGTTTGAATATGTTAATACAGCGTCTCCTCATTGGGTTGTAGATTGCTCCGTCGTTTTTATCTTATACGACATTTAACTCCGGTAATTCAATTTACTTTATTTGCATAATGTTATAGCTGCTTTCTAAAGTAGGTGAGTATGGAAATCATTTTTAATGGCTCGCCGTTTTTTATGCTATTTTTGCCCCTCAGAAGTTTGGGAATAGGGTTTATGGTAATGTTTTAGTTTGATTTATGATTTGGAATGTAATTAGATTAGATTATTGCAGTTATTTCCCTTTTCATTTTCAAAATAAGTTTTTGATCATCTAGGAATGAAGAGGTACAAAAAGCACGAAGTAGGTACCTACTTACCTAGTAGTAGTAGGTACTTGCTTTACTGTGAGTTTTATTTCGAGAAAAATTATAAACTTGAATGAAAATTTTCCTTTATTCTACATACTACCATGATACTACATACCGTATTGACTTAGAAGTGAGTGTCCTTTATTAAGTTATACAAAGTAATCTATGGCTCGTATTTATAAAGCGATCTCAAGATTGAGAGCAATATTAAGTTTGGATTTGACAGATCGTTTTGTACTGAAATGACATTTCTGATACGGACTTAAACTCGCTGTCACTCTTGAGAGCTGATTATAAATACGGGCCTAAGACTCCAAACCCATTTAATTATAAAACCGGTACAGCACAGATACGATCCTCTATCGCATCTTATCCAGAGACAAATGACCAAAGAGACAGAGGAACACGTTTCCCAACTCTCTAGTCTAGCTATAAGAGAAAACAATCGCGCGTGTGGTGCCCAAGAAAAAAAACAATAGTGCCGTGATGAAGACGTAGCCATTGTGCAGCGACGAGCGAGCCATATTTCACGGCTTTGTATGCCTTCAGAGGCCGATTAATTCTAGATATCTCCATTTGCTCGTACGAAATAGTGCGCGTGATGAAACCTCTTTGATTCCGTGTTAACAACGGCTGCGTGGGATGGGACAGGTATGAAATATTTCGTGGGTTTTTTATTTGATTTGACTTTCTAGTGTTCGTTAAGACGATTGCCTTGTCTAGTTTCAGGACTTGAATACTGTAAGCAGCTGAGTTAAATGTTGTTGATAGTAACGAAATCTTGCATATATAAATACAGTAAAAGGAATATTATTTTTTTAATTGTCTGATGGACTCAGCAGCAACATGTATTTTATAGATTGCTTGTGTAAAACAAATTTTCATTGTTTTTAAACAAGAGCACATCCCAACTAGCAAAATTTTCGATATACAGCTATTATTAGCTGTATATCAGCTGTAGAAACAGTCGCATATCTATTGTAAACAAGCTTATATCATGCGAATTTGGCCCCACTTTAATCGCTATTAGGAGATATATTAGATATATTAAAGCTCCGCTTAGGACTACCGGGAAACAAATAATTTGTATATCTGTGTCCTTCTGAGCTAGTTGGTGTTAAATCAGTGACAAAAATTCAATTGTGTCACAATTAGGAAACAGAAGGGTCGCAGCTAACGCTGATTTACAATAATTTGATTACAAATTGTTGATTGGGATTCTATAATAACACTTTTTTTGTTTTGTGCGGACTTGTGCGTGATTTGGAACTCTGACAGGATTTTATTAAATTAAAACCAATAATATTGGTAAGTATCTTTATAATTTCCTCCATCTTGAAATCCATCGGTAAAAATTGACCGTATATTTTAAGTTTTAGGTGAAATTCATATGCGCTTGCAATTTTACTGATAAATGGGTACCATATTATTACTGTATTTTTAATGCCCCCCTCGAATTATTAATATTTATTAAAATTTAAATATTTTTATTAATTAGGTATTTGCAAAGACATCTATATACAACTAGTTAGAGTTAAGGGAGCTGCTAACCAGAAGATATACAACATCTCGCCGCCATTACGGTGTTTAGGGTTCCTCAGGTTCAAATTAAATAAACCTTTGATATAGTCCGGTAAATTCAATGTTCTTTCCCTTCTTCTGCGTTTATAAGACCCACCTTTCTTGTATTTACTCCATTTTTGATCCATGTTTTTGCACAAACTTGGAAAAATTAAAACTTGTGAAATAAAATATCGTCACCGTCAGCCATAAAATAATGTTTTGCTACAATTTGATGTCAAGAAATCCAATATGCAGCAGAAAGGTGACATATACGCCCATTTTTGAATAAATATGCATCTTATTAGCGTTATATTAGAGATAAGAAAGTTAATATATTGCCAGTGATAAATGAGAAATATATTATGCTGAATTACATCTATTGAGTGGTAATAAAGGTTCAGTTATCATTAATATAACGCAAGCGATAGTGGATATACATATAGAGCATATCTGTGATAAAACAGCTACTGTGACATCTATTATATCACTAGTTAGCTGCAAAGGTTCTAATATAACACTGGCTATATATCAATGATAGCAGAGCCACATAAGTTCATATTTGCGTTATAGTAGTATCATGAAAACACTAATATACAACATAACTGCTCTAATTGAGGTTTTGAGTATACTATTTTACAACAGTGTTATATGTAATGTAAAAGGCAGCTATGTAAACGTTTATATCGTAGGTTATAATCCCAATTAGGCTGTATATTGTTATACAGCTATCTGGTGTCTCATATCACATATATATCACTAGCAGCCATAAGCGTTACTTATTTACAACTTTAATATCTCTATGTAGCGATAAGATCTTGCGATTTTGCACAATTTTGCTAGTTGGGATACACAAATGCGTGTCCAATTTTGGCCAGTAGGTATTCAGTGTGTGTTGGTACCACTGAATGATAATTTAAATTCATTCTCTCCGCCGCCCGCGCCATCATTTGGACAAATGCTACGTCATTTGTCTAAGGGACTGCGGCGGGGGAGGGCGGAGAGCACCTACTACAATCCCTCACAAAATTCACTCTTATACACATCACCTTTGAACCCATTTTCCCCTGTCACTCACTGATCTGATTCCAAAATTTTCTGCTACTATTTGATTACACGATAACGGTCTCTATTTTTTCGCGCCAAAGTTTGTTTTCACTTGACAGATCAGAAACTCATTCCGAAAGCTTCCGAAGATTATTTTCTCAATGAAAAATGAAACTTATAAAGAATGTGGGTTGGTTGATTTTTGATCTCCCAAGTTGGCTTCAGTAGGTATTGAATTAAAACTTACCGTAATTATGCCGTGCTACTAATTTAATTGTGTTCAAATAAAGTTACAAAACTTCTGTAAACAACACATCAGTGAACTAATTACAGCTACATGTATTTAATTAAAAAATATATTATTAACAATTTTTAACATTAAAAGTTTGATATACTTAAGGACAAAAGATGGCGTTGTTTTAAAAAGAACTTTCAAAATAGGCAAATACTTATTAATTACAGCTAGAACCAAGCTTCAAGTCACAATCTCTACACTTACCTTAGATGATTAATCTGTAGCTGCTAGTGATCAAATCCCAATAAAACTAAGGAAATATCATCATCATCATCAGCCACAACAGTCCACTGGAAATATAGGTACTGACAAGTAAAGTCGAGTGCTGAGACTAGTTCGTGATAGAACAAAATACCGAAATAAATAACAGAAAATAGTAGCATTTTCATCCCAGCGCGTGAAATAATTGGGAATTGTTAAAATCGTAAAAGATAAATTAATTGCCACCCATTTGTACAAGTGAAATAAATTCGATGAAATTAAACCGAAAAAACAGTATGACAAATTGATACTCACATACTGATGTTCGTTCCTCGTGATCGATTTGTTTCGTATTTTTCATATTACACAACATCTGCATAAAATACAAATAAATTTAATAAAAATTCTATGGCATAAGGAAGCTGTTGATTACTAATGAATTTAACTAAACATTATACATTTTTTAAAGGTCTTTTAGATGTTTTTTTTTTTAAATCTATCAAAATTTCTCCTGTAGAATTTGCTGCTAAGTTTATAACCTATGTACGTACATACTTACTATCAAATACGTTTTTGTTTTGTAAGAGCCCCATACATTATATTATTAGTACATATCGCTAAGTAACTTACGTTTGAGACGTGCAAGAGGGGCCCAGGATTAGTTTACTTTTTTATATTTCCTAATTGTCCCGTGAAATGCTCTGGAGACGGGGCGACGTGTCGCTGCCCGGCGGAAACCAATTTCAGAAGACCCAGAAACGATGCAGGGATGGAGGCATTTCAAAACAGACTACTAGGAGCAGGAAATTCAAATTTTAATCTTTTTGAGAAGGTAACGAAAATATTGCTTCGGTTCGGAGGACGGGAAGCCACTCTGCGAAGAAATTGCAATAAAAATTATTTAAGTAAAAAATTGTGCTTTTAATGTAGCTACATGCGAATGATGGTAAATGGTAGTCAATTATTCAAGGGTTTTTAGTTATTCCTAAAAAAATAATCTACTACTTCAAAAATTCAAACAAATAAATTGTAAGAAATCAATCTACATGCTTCAAACGCCCCAACACTTGTCACAACGTCATGTTCACCAAGTAGAATTTCAGCTACACGACCAACAATTCCATCATTTACATATAGATCCGTATCTGCACTACGATCCGAATGAGGAAATGTTATTTCGAAAGGATATACCCTAAGTGCGGGCCTGGTTGAAAGTGGCGCCCCCCGTCCGCGAGTGACACTGACGGATCGAGGGACATTAGTCATAGTCGAGACCTCCCGCCCCCCCCTCCCGGGGCCTCAGGGCCCTATATGTACCCTCTGTTTATTTATTTTTTGTAACGCTATTGATGTTTAATTATAGAGAACCCTCTAATGTTGGCCGCTTGGATAATTTTGGCGCGTCATGTTTTCGTTGTAATTTTTTATTGTAACGATAGTTTATTTTGGGCAATGAAAGCATTTCAAGTTTCTGTGAAAACAATTACATATAGCTATCGGAAGGAAGCATTCATCAACTCATAAAACGAAATTCTCAACAGGCTTGACTCGCAGGAAAATATAAATAATTTTATTTAGTAAGTAAAAGTAAAAGACTAACATTTACCCTATTTGTACTAGAAGGTAGGTAAAGGTCCGACTAGATCAATCAACATGATACGATGTACAAGTCGTTACAACTTAGATCTATACCATCATACTTCAAGTTTCTTCTCATAACAGGTGTTCTATAATGCTGTCTAATCAGTAATCACCTTTTTACCAGCCAGCAAATTGAAAAGCAAACACAGAAGCGTCATTAATAATCCGCAATCAATCATTGCCTATCATCGCCAGTCTTACCTGAGGGGCGTCATCCCCACCTTATCACATAGGCTGTAAGATAAATGACTTGTGCCTATCTGTTAATTAAGATTTTCGCGGGAACTCAAGCAGACGGATGCTCGCAATTTAAGTTAGATTATTTGGCGTCGTGTGTGATGCCGTGTTAGTAGAGACGGAAAAATGGCGCGTAATCTAATGAAGAGATATGTTTTGAAGTGATGAGGATTTAAGATGACTTTGACTTTAATTTGATTTAATTTAGGTAATAGCTTAAATATTATACAGTTTGAATGTAAATTCTTCATCTTGAAATTTTCCAGTAGGTACATACGTAGGTTATTTTATCTTTTCATTTAACATTCTACCGAAGAGCCTGACTAACTACTATCTGAACAAAATAATGATCTCTTTTGTATTTACCGACCAACTAAAATTGTATAAGCTATCTCAAAATCTCGAGTCACGACAAAATCCGCTATTGGTTTTAAACCGTCGCAAATCCGGCAAAGAAATACCCGCAAAGTCTATCAAAGCGAACTTAGATAGTTCGCTGATGGCCGGTAGAGGGCGGGACTGAACTCCCATTTGTCAGAGAAAGGCTCATTAGGGTCAAATCTGGTTCAATCTCCAGGGATTTAGACACTAAATACGGCTCTGGATTGGAAGTATAGGTTGTTGAAGAATAGAAATGAAGGAGAATTGGCCTTGAGACTTAAGACCTACACTAAACTACTAGCTTACTTTATAAATTGATTTAATAGATGATTCAAGTTTTGAGTAAGTTGTCCAATAAAAAAAAGTATGATCCAATGGGACTTCTTTTAACTTCAAAAATCCATCTAAGTTTCTAGTGAGTGCTTTAGCACATCAACTTCATTAATTTTGTAATGTACACAGTCAAAAGTGGACTAACTACGATTTCGAAAGATGCCCATTTGCAAATTTTACGCAGCTCCGGATTAACAACGAAAAATAAAACAGGCCGTAAGTACGTGATTTACGTAATACCACGAAATATCTGAGCGTTGCGATTAAAACGACATTACTTGATAGATACGAACTTATCGCGACCGCCAATCAGAAACGAGAACTCGAAATAAATCGATGCTACATCCAATCATTACTCTACGTCAGGATCAACTCAATTAAAATATCGTTAAAGGTACGTGACATAACAAAAATGTACCTTACACAAAAGTTTATAGAGCACAATTTGAGTTGGGCAAAAGTTTACCTTACAATGGTCATTATGGTAAATGCAGTATACTATAAAACCACGAAATCGGCGCGTCGGAATCAGAATAAAGGCAAAATAAACAGTTGATAAAACGCGGGACATGCGAGTACGTTTTGAAATAAATAAGGCTGTCATTATAAAAATTCAATTCGCAGACCACAAAAGGCTCTACTACCTACTCAGTTTCTGAATGTAGATAAAGAACATTTCTAAGCTACGATGGGACACATTTTAATTTTCCGAGAACTAATTTGAGTCAATGAAATCCTGCGAAAAGAATTCTGTAGTTTCACTAAATCACATAAATTATTTTTTGCGTAAATTCTGAGGTACTAATTGTCGTAGGTACACAAAATGATTCTTTCGTTTAAATACTTACTACCTTATCAGCCTTATTGATATTGGATAAATCTTTAAACGTGCTCTTTGCAATTTTCATCAGCATATAAGCCATCCCGCAATCTTTCAGCGTTTAAAAAAATATTTACACCGGCAACACCATTTTATCCTCGCGATAAATTACTTGTAATTTCGTACTCGGGTGATACCTGAGCTCCAGTGAAAAAACACGAGACATAGACGTCTTGGTGCGTCGCAAATTACGGTCATCATCTTCTCATCAGCAGCGTGGGTACACGTTGATGTATGGAAGTTGAGCTTGGGGGTACTCGACGCAGCAATGATGTATGGGTAGAAGACTAAAGAGGGTAGAGGTTTTGTGCCCACGAGGCTGAAGCCTCTGAGAGGTTCGTGATTGGTGGAAAAAAGCTTTAATCAGAAACGAAATTTAGGTTCGTATTTTTAAATTATAGGATCTGCAAAATTGCTTAATGATTTAGTTGCCTAATTATTTAAATTAGCAGTTTTATCTTTAACAAATTGCATCCTTAAATTATAGTATATCAAAAGGCCAGTTACAATCTAATATTGACATCTCAATCAATAAACTGTAAATAATTTGGCAATGATGTTCACAAGTAACTATGTTGCAAAGTGGCGAAGAGCCAGTATTTCTGAACTAACAAATGTTTCTGTCAACTTGGGTGTTGCAAATTAACAGGCCCTCTCTGATTAATATCTCAGTATGAATTAAATAGTCTCTACTTAAAGGAGTCGTGTTCATCTGTTCTTAATTTTTAATCAATCAAAAAACATAAGAACTCTTCAGGCGAAACGATAGAAGAAACACTCACAGATCTAAACTTTTTCCAAGAAATACACAAGAGACTTTCGGTCGCTTCATCTTTAGACTTACATTTTGATCCCTTGGACTTCACCTTCTTCATTGTTACTCTTTGCCATAAATATGATCATACTGGCAGCGCCGTGAAAGTTGGCTTGAAGAGTAAATGGGCGCTGAGTGTTAGGTTTTAAACTCTAAAGTTCAAGCCACGCAAGAAACAAATTATGAGGATATGAAATCTTTGCGAGGTAATTCCGAGTTATACAAGATTATGTGCCATCAAAATGGAATTTTGCCACCTGCAAATGCTTTTTTCAGTTCCGCGGTGGTTGTTACGAACATCCTTTGATCAAATTGAGTTGATTAGGCGGGTGTCTTTAAAGTTGATGAAAAACAAATCAGTACGATTTGACTACCTATGTGTTGGAAAACAAACACGAATGGTCGGTTTGAAATAGTTTTAAAGGAAACCTGAAAATTTATTTCATTCGCAATACAATGGAAAATTTAAATAGATGCTGGTGAAAGTACGAATCGAAAAATCCTATTAAAGTTAAAATAATAACTCAAAAACCAACAACGTCAAAATGTAGAGTAGGATAAGTAGGCTTATAAAACAAAATGTAGATAATATAGAAAATGAAACTATAGATATTAGAAAGGCAGCAGCAGACGGGTGACGATGACTAATGTCTGCGCATGCACATCGAATCGAAGTGACGTTGAGACAATCGCATCTGTTCATGGTTTCGTTAGAAGGTAGCTGTGGGTGCCTTGTGGCAGTAGTTTTTATGAAGATTTTACTTTAGCGTTTATGATAGATATTTAACGGTCTAGTTTTAAACATCAGTTTTGCAGGATTTTAAGCAACCAGAAAAGTCGTTGGTTTTATATAAGTTCCAAACAAACCATAGCTTTGTAACTACTAATAGGTAAGGTACGTAATATAAAGTTCAAAATTATTTAAGTATTTCAGAGTAAAATAATTTGCACATCTATCTACATACACTACAGTCCAATTTTATCTTTGAAAACTCTACCAACTGAAATTAAATATTTCAAAATTTCATTTATACCAGTTACTAACTACTCGTAAACACCCCTCACTTCTGTAAAATGTAACCTAATAATATAGATGTTTTTTACCCACCCAAACCTAATGTTACCAAGCATGGAGCGGTAGTTTGAAAAAGAAAATTACCAAAACGGATTGTCGGCAAAAAGTGGGTTGGACCAGCAGATCATTAACGCTGGCCAATGGTCGTTACCTAAAAGTCATTAACGTCAACTTTTACCGTAATTTGAGGCCTCATATATAACTAATGACATATCTAGGCATATAGGTAGATATGTGTATAAAAAGGGCATTTCGATTATAATAATTTATGTAAAAGGACCAATTTTCTGTTATTATCAGTTCGATGATGGGTCTCGGATGATTGCGAAATTCTTTTAAAGCGTCCAGCAACTTAAGTACTTTTACTTTTTATTGAATTCAAAATAGAATTTTTCCTGTTCGTGGTTTTTTATGGAATATTTTTTCATTAAAAATATAGTCACGCCTTAATTCTTTACGGGGTAGCCAGAGCTTGACAGCCTAGTAAAAGGTGTTTTCGATACGACTGACAATTAGTATTGATGGCGATAAATAGTTTTGTTCGCTCTCCTGCCTTGTTATTGTTATTAACTTCGTTAAGCAAATACTTATATACCACTATTCTAAAAGACATTTATATATAAGTCTAGTTGCTTCTTATTTACCAATTGATACGAACTTTTGCATGGCGTAACTTTTTGCGGGAGCTGGTCGGACGATTGTTCTAATTGCTCAGTTCCATTACAATAATGTCTTATAATCATGGGGCGATTTGTAATAGCCGTCTCGGCTCTCAATGAGGTGTGGAAACACGCCGTTTTGCGGTATGCACTTTCTGTAAGGCAACTTTGGTGTGTGTTGGGAATGATAGCGGATAATATTGAATACAATATGGAAAAGGAAGATGAAAGAAAAAAGGACCGTAAAGAAGAAGGCGTTGAAAAATAAATGATACCACAGTTCTTTTAGCGCAAAGCATGAATAACATGAACATGTGGAGTGATTTCAAAGAGTGGAGTATAACAATAATATCCCAATCTCTTTGAAAAAAACATTTAGCATCTATCTTGACATGACATGACCGTAATCGCCAATTTGAGGAACAATGAAATTAGGACAAAGATACTTGACTAAATCGAAATTTTCAGATAATCTTCAGCTACTAAATGAATTTATAGAACCAACACAGTTAACATGCATCGAAATATCCGTATTAAACTTGTACCAGACGCAATATTGCATTATTATTTTGTAGCTCGCGCTGACCAGTAACCGATGTGCGGTTTAGAAATCGATTCTACGGACATTAAATTAATATTTCCTGCTATTGAGCCCCAAGTAATTGGTTTCTTGTTTAATAACAAAATTAAACTAAAAAGTAATGGGCCGTGAATTGAGATGGTGTTATTGTTAGGAACACTGAAATTAGTAAAATCGTTGCAATTGGAAATAATCACGTTCTGGAATTCAAGGATTTTAATATAGTCGTCGACCTCAATAAATTTGTTTATTTGTATATTTATTTAATATTGTTTATAGGTATTATACCATATCGAAATATTATAAGTTTTTTGTGGTAAACTGGAAGCAATAATGCTTATAATAATAATCATATAGAACGTACCATCCTAGTGACTCTGCCTGGCGTATATGATGTATGCAATGCAGTGTAGCAAAATGTTTTCTTCTCTTTAGTACGTCACTATTCTAGTTTAGTTCATTTCCTGGTTAAGGGTTTTTCGATTTTATTTAATATTATTTCATATTCATGTGGACGATGATAAATGACCACTCTTGGCAGCTCCATCTTGTATTTCCGAAGGTTTCCGTGAAAGTAACAAGTTACATGTATCGTTGGGGGAGTCTTACGTCGACGACATGGTAGTCATCACTCGGGATGCCTCATAATTATATTACAAGATAAATGAGCCACTAGATGGATCCACTAGGGGTGCACGTACTTTCTTCTCACATACGGCGTCTAAGGACTATGCGACTATATACGGGGTGTAAGGGACAGCGTGCCGAAAACTGAAAGGGGTTTCTTCGTCAAAGAAACTGAACAACTATCACCAGGAAATTGTTTCAGAAAATGAAAAAAAATAGTTGACTTTTCCATAACTTTTCCATTACTATAACAACAATTTTATTTGCAAGCTGAAATTCATAAAGTATTTTTTACAGATGTTTATTTCCTTGGATGACCGTGCAATTTTTTAAGTAATAGTCAAACCACCAACTTAACTTCCTCAATTTTTCGTTCGCTCTCTTTTAAACTATAATAAATATAAAATATTTCTTAATAAATGATAGGAGAGGACATGAGCGTAAAACATATTTTAGTCATAATTAATTCGCTAGATTTGACAACCCTTTTACCCTCGCTAACGACGAAAGTGCAGGCTGTTAGCCAAATGCGGTTCGTCCCAAAAAATATGGAAAACGTCACAATATTTTAATCCTTAAATAAACAGGGTACTAAAAGATAACGAAACTGAACAACTTTCACAAAATTAACTGAAAAATAACTCAGCTAGTTTCCTGAATGACGCAAAGCAAATTTATTCCAAAATTAAAAATATTTTGTTAATATGAAAAAATAGTTTTTTAAACCAAGATATGTATTTGATATACAAAAAAAAACTGCTCATAGGTACACACAAGAAAAACTTACTTCACACAGTTCTGGAAGTAACATCACAAATAAACAGAATGACGACAAAAATACTTACTCAACTGCATGAGCAAGAACAAGAATAGTGCAGCGTGAGGATGAGTAATACCCTCCGAGTTCCGAGCAGACTTTTAACCGGAACCCCGTCTAATTAGATTCAGCAGCACTTTCATAAGAGATTCTATTAAGCATTCCAAGTCTTATGATTTGAAATGCCTGGATGGGGGAAATCGGAGCGATTTATTATTTCCATCAAATTGTATCAGACGAAATTTTTAAGATGTTACTGGCATTTTTTTTGTAAGTTACTTATTTCTTTGCTGATCGTCAATTATGTATGGAAAACAAGTTGCTGTTTTCTTTTTTCATTTAAACGTAAAGTCGTGAACTGAAGGTATAATCTATATACCTTCTTTTCTAGGTATCACAAAGTAGGCAGACATGACAAAGTAGGAAGGTTTTACAAAGTAGGTAGACATCACGAAGTAAATAGGTATCAAATTAAACCCACATTTGGAATCAGCTTCAAACACGACATCAACACTACCGATTACAACTCTACATACATCCATAGATTACCTACATAAACGAGGCGAGGTGAGAGAGGAATTAAAACCTCGGGAGAGCAGGCTTGTACTTATACCACAAATCGCTTTTGCCTCCGCTCATCCTAATGGCACGCCAATTAAAATAAGGTAAGTATAGGTTTAATAATGCAGGCAGACATCATACCTAAAGTAGAAAGGTTTTGCAAAGTAAATATAGGTATTACATTAAACCGACATTTGGAATCAAAAGCTGCAAACACGGCATCAACACCGATTACAACTCCGGCGTCAACATACATCTCTACATACGTCTACCTACATAGACGACATAACCGAGGTGAGAGAGGAATTAAAACCTCGGGAGAGCAGGCTTGTACACCACAAATCGCTTAGTGCCTCCGCCCGTCCTAATGGCACGCCAATTAAAAGTTTGCTCACTGGCTCCTCTCCCCCGACGAGGATTGTTATCCCGGTGTGCTGTAAAACTGAGCTCAACCATAATGTAGTTTATTCGAGTTCGCACGGCGATTAGCATTTTGATGTTGGTGATGGTGGTGTCGGAAATGCTTCAGCTTACGATATGAATATAGCCATCATATTGGATTCGGTCTGGCTGGAGCCAAAAGCCAACGATAACTTGAATTATTACCTACAAGTTAACTGTTAATAATCTTTCTCTAAAAAACATAGGTCCAAATAAAATTGACTCCCCTAGACAAAATTTACTAATGATTTAATCACTACGAAGCGACGATTTCTACATATTTTGGACCACCGGAATCGTTCCTCAAAAAAACTGTTCAGCTCTGGTTTTCAGTCAATCAGATCAAATTTCATAACATTGGCCAAGACCCTAGTTTTAAAATTAGTCAATACCATGTTTGCTTTCCGAACCCGTCCTCTACATCTTCGGCTAATGACGAGTCGTTACCACCACAGATCTCCGCCATTACAACGTATTAAAACTCTTAAACTTGACGGTTGCCATTTGGCTTCAACAAAAACTTTCTTACATCACGAACGATTTAAATTCAAGTCTCGAAGCGAGAGAATTTTGGACGCAAGGCTGTTTGCGGGAATGAGCTGGAAAAAAGTACAACTTTCTTTGTTTATGATAGTCTTCTCTACCATATAGAAGTAAACATGAGTACAATAAAACTATGTCAGGTTGTTGAATTGATTTTGTATAGGTCTCTGGTCTATGAAAGGATACTAACTGAAAGAGCTCCCTCCATCTTTGACTCTGCCACCTCTAACAAGTGTCAAAATAAAAATGTTGATGAGTAGATTATTATTTAATTTTACTCCCGCATAGGTCATCGTTCTAAGTTATTAAAAAACGGATATTCTCAAATGTTTATTTTTAGGACCTCAAACATTAAGATTACTAACGCATTCAGCACTTTACTTTTTAGTACCCTAATGTTCATATTCCGCGCCTCATTGTCGTGCATGAAACTCTGTCAGGTTTTTTGCAAGTGGCGCCAAAATGGCACCGTTCCGCAGAATTATTTTGCAACCCCTAGTTGTGAAGGGATGAAATCAGTTCCGCATACCTCGAACAGATGGCGTGTGAGGCAACCCCCTTGCGTTGCGTTCATCCCTTCACAGATGGCGCTAGAAAGAAATTTTACAAATTGCCGCATTATGCGGATGACTTTATTATTTTCTTTTGGGAAAGTGTAGAGCTCTGATGAAAATTATTTGCATAGTTTTCGAAGTATTTACTTTTCGATGACTTCGTCGTTTTTCGTTGGTCTAATCAAAAACAACTTTTCAAGAAATCTAAGCAGAAAAATATTTACATGGAAAATATCAGAATTTGAATGCATGTGGTCATTATGTATGGAAAAAATATTTTTTCATTCTCCAGAAAGATTGGTCCGTGAAAGATGTTCAATTTAGTTTTCTGCGCAACCCCTTTCAGTTGGCGCACAATGTCCAAAATAGCTACGTAAAGGTATACCCAATATAGGCCGTAATCGATAATCCTACAAAACAAAGTGGCACGTATGTAAAATACCACACATTATAGGAGTCATTATAAAACTGTTCGGCGGCGTTCCAAATTCAAAATTGGTTGTTGACACGTTCGAAAACGCTGCGGGCCGCGCGCGCCGGCTGTGGAAGATTAGACACGCTAGCCGGAACAATTTTTTAATATCCCCAAACAAGGAAGGCGAGACGCTTGTACGATGGAAGCTTGTGGATGTGCCTGAACTGTATGACGGTTAAGTCAAAATAGGTATTGTAAATATTTTTGATCCTGTCACAGAATATATAATAGTACATCCTGTATGAAAAAGGAACCTGCAGTTGATGTGAAGAATTAAAATACAAAGCTTCATAATTCAAAACTTTTTAGCGCTGGAAAATTTATAACACAAAGGGCCAATTTTGTAAATCTGAATTTACTACTCCTAAAATACAAATTCGTCTAAACCAGATAAAAAAAAACACACTACACTACTTTTTGTTAATCACACTACCTTTAAATCAATGTTCATGGATTACCTTACCTCCAACGAACTTTATCTATCTGTGCCGGAATATTTTGGTTCTAATTCTGAGTATCTTTGTGGGAATATTTTGTACTAAGTACCCCATTATAGCATATCCACGTGTTGCCAATGTGTAAAAGACATTAGTACGGGAGCAAGTTTGACAGCGACAATACATGTCGTGGTCGGAATTAGCATACACTTGTCGCTTGCACTCGACAGCTTGCCAATAATAACATTGTTTCTTGTTCGTATCTATTAGTAGGTATAGAATAGTTGCGGTATATCCATACTTTTCTAATGGTTTCCATTTTGTTTATGCACACGAGCATTCCGATGCATTGGTTTATATTTATAATGATTGTACCTATTCAAAAACACGTTGAACGGATAGGATATCAAGCACATTCTTAGTCTGCGATCCAAAAAATAACCAACAAAAGCTTTTTGAAACCATTTTCTTTTTCACTTAAACTTTAAGGAGTCTGGAAGCTGTAGGTAGATTATCCAACGGTCCTAGAGTTCACGGACTAAAAACTCCACTGGAATCGATCGACCTATTTCTCAATACTCTTCAAGACATGCAAATAAAAGTGTCAGTCGCCATCAATAATTGTGCTTCGAAAAGCTCCGAACAAAGTACATAGAATAGTCTAATCTAAAGCAAGATTCGCGGCCCAAGAAGCATTTGGTTATCCAAATCCTTCAAGTTTCAATACCACAGCTAAAACTCTAAGGAGTCTGGAAGCTGTAGGTAGATTATCCAACGGTCCTAGAGTTCACGGACTAAAAACTCCACCGGAATCATTCGACCTATTTCTCAATACTTTTCAAGACATGCAAATAAAAGTGTCAGTCAGTTTCGCCATCAATAATCGTGCTCAGAACAAAGCATAGTCCAAAGCAAGATCCGCGACCCAAGAATACTGTGGTATTGAAATCTGAAGGCTTTGGATAACCTCATGATCCTTTGCTTAAAACTCCACCGAAATAATTCGACCTATTTCTCAATACTATTCAAGATATGCAAATAAAAGTGTCAGTTAGTCTTGTAGCGTTGTGCCGTTCTCGAAATATTCTCCGGCGCGAGAATATTCTCGGAAACGCACTCGAAAGTTTCCGATGGAACGAGAATTTAGGAGAACATTGGTGTTAAGTCTTGATTTAATTTTCTTTTTATATGCTAATAGCTAAATTTCAAATATATGAACTGTTTTAGATGTTTTACATGTCAGAAACACTTATCGTTTCGTATATTTCCTATGTTCCCGAGAATATTCTCCGTAAGTTTCCCAAAATTCTCGAGAATATTCTCTGTGTGCTGAATTCAAATAAAGATAGTCTAAAGTTATGATCAGAGGTCGGAAATTCGGGTGCAGAAAAAGTAAAAAGCCACTGTTTGAGCTACTGAGAGTTGCTACAACCACCTTTTTCAAGATTTTTAGGGCCCCAGTTTATTTTTCTTTTATAATTGTTTTAGTAATGCTAATGTGTTCTTTGCGTCAATATAATTCGAAACTGTTTGATTTTTTTTTATATTTGTTTTAATTTGAAAGATATAAGTAGAAATGTGTTTTCAATGTACTGAAAAATAATAAAAATATAAAAATATCGTTTGATTGTTTGATATTTTTATTGAATACCATTACCCTGCTTCAGAGGACATAAGCCGTCGGTCCCGGTAGCTGTTTTGGTCAGTGGGTCGATACACAAACCATGTCAGAGGCTTATTAGGTGTGCTATTGGGCGGTTTGAAAACTCTGACATTAGGGTTCATCGGGTCGATCGACTCGAAACTCACACGACATGAAGAAAAAGATAAATAAACATTTTCTGTTGGAGCCTAGGATGTAAATGCAATAGATTTGAGATCAGATACGGCATGTCTCTCACTATATACACGTATTCATTCAAAATTTAATCGCATTTCTTGTTTGGTGGCTTAGAAATAATATTATACTATATCTCGTGAGTATAAGTGATATTATTTCTATGTTTGATGGACATCTTCGACGCGTATTTTATTACCGCTAATTGACAAAAACGTCCGCTCGTACTGAACGCCGCGCAGCGACTGAGCTCCCTTACTCCCTTACTGCGATCACATTACCCGATTCGCATCCGAAATCAGGAGGTAGGACGGTCGGGACGGCACGATCGCCCTTAATCAGGATCCTTACTTCCTTACTGCGATTAGACTTGCCGTTTTGAGCTCCCTACCCTAAATTGGGCCTGGTCGGCCGGGTAATGTAATCGCTGCTATAAAGTGCACGTGCGCAACAAACAATAGAATCAGAACCCAACTAAACTAAATGTTTTACCGAAGAAGTGGTTTGCCGACAAAGAGTAAACTACCTATCCTTAGTTTTAATATATTTTTTTTATAATTTTTATTTATGAGCCTATGGTGTCCCACTGCAGGGCAAAGGCCTCTCTCCCTTCCTTCCACTTTTCACGATCCATTGATAATACCCGCCATGCTTTTTGATATGCGTCCAATTCATCGCGCCACCTCTTTCGGGGTCGTCCACGTCGCCTTATTGCATTTGGTTCCCAGTCGGTGGTAATTTTAGCCCATAGAACATTCGGCATACGGTTGACGTGGCCAGCCCAGTCCCACTTCAAGTAGGCAGCCTTCTGAGCTACGTCTACAATTTTTGTTTGGGAACGCAGCACTGAGTTCCGAACTCGGTCGATCAGTTTAACTCCAAGAATGCTGCGCTCCATGTTACGTTGGCAAACCTTGAGTTTGAATTTTTGGACATCAGTCAAAGACCAGGTTTGAGCTCCGTAGATAAGGATGGGAAGAATGCACATATCCATGAGTTTACGCTTTAAGGTAAGGGGCAAGTCACCTTTCATAAGATCTTTCATTGCCCAATAGCTCTTCCAGGCGTTTTCAGTCCGTCTTTTAGCATGCAATTATATCAAAATTCTCGGAAAACTGGGACATATCTGCAAAATTATAATGATTTCCTCAAGATTAAATTTGCGAAATAAAAACAATTATACAGTTCTAAAATTGCCAGTTTTTTAACATAAATTTGTTTACTACTTTTTGTCGGCTAAAGCCGACTATGGCGCTGAGGGCAAGTTGCGAGCTGTCGGCTACACCCGTCAGTGGCGGCGAAAAGGTTAAATTTGTCCGGCTGTAGTACGACTAAATTAATATATAATTCTTAAGTATAAAAGCGTGGAATTGTCGTAAGTGTTGCAATGAATGAAAAAACCCGTAAAAGTAAAGTTCATTTCATTGCACTTAAATCTAGTATTTTAGATGCATTTAAATCTAAATCTTACCTATAATTTAATTGAAAACCTTCTGAAATAAATCCTTTACTATGGCTGTTTCAAGCTATTTAATGTACCTTCATAATGTTTTATTGATTTTTTATTAGTTTTACACATTACTGAATAAGCTTTCATTGATTACAATTAAATGTATAATCGATACTGAATGTTCTCGGTCCCAGGGAAAGTTTCGAGCACAATGGAAACTTTCCGAGAATATTCTCCGAAGAGAATATTTCGAGCACGGGAAATTTCCACCCGCCCATCGCTAGTCTTGCCATCAAAAATCGTGCTTCAAAGAAAGATCAGTGACTCGAGAAGCTCTGGGCTATCCAAAGATTTCATTGATTACCACACCTAAAATCTCCTTCAAAATCATTCGACCTATTTCTCAATACTCCTCAAGACATGCAAATAAAAGTGTCAGTCAGTCTCGCCATCAATAATCGTACTCCGGAGCAAGACCCGCGACTCGCCACATTCAGCACGCCACGTTGACTAACGACCTGCCAATCAGGCCCTAAGTTAATTGGAAATCCGTGTTCGCTTTCTAAGGCTTTGTTGGTAAAAATTTAACTTGTGCAAACAACTGTTTGGAGGTTTATGGAATAGAAAATACTGGCTAAAGTGTTTGATAAAAATATCAGCGAACGTACGCCCGTACAAAAGGATAATACAAACCTTAATCAATAAACGGTCAGATTGATAGAAAAACCTTAGATTTACCTAATTTGTTGCTCTAACCACCTTATCCTTGTCTATCAGGTACACATTTTTGTAATTTCTCTCCGCCTTGATAGACTGAACGATTAAAACTCAAATATTCTTTTAATCTGGTTACCACAGTCTTCATCAGATGTATCGTTAATTATCATCAAAATCCGAACACCATAGACATTCGCATAAAACATGATTGATGGGCATACGATCGACGTTGCGGATATATCGGGGGATAGAAACATTAAGAGTGGTCTGTGTCAGTGATATCATTTTCATAGGGCCGTCAAGGTTTCGCAGCCCCTCTTCAATGTCGAGGAACAGTGCAAGATGTAGAGTCGCGGATTGACTATGTATGTTGTCCCAGATGCTCATGGCTTGATGTAAAAGTTCACAATTTTAGTACCAGTTCCGTGGTCCATATGGCTTTGAGTATGAAACGATTTTCGACATCGGTTTCTAAGTGAAACCAACCGAGAATCTAACCGATGTTTCCGTGGATTGCGTTGACGACAATAATACTGAATATACTGTGTAGTGCAGCGTACTTTAATAATAACGTAGTACACTAAACGCATCTAAATGTGCAACTGAACAAAATTAAAAATTTTGTGGAAATATTTGGGTAACAAATACATCTCTTTAGAGTCGCTATTCTAAATGCTAGAAACAACCATACGATACGGAGAGCCCGAAAAACAGGACGATTCAATCGGCCGCAGGGGTCATCAGTCTTCGTCACTGCTCTGAAACTTTTAGAAATTGTTTAAATAGGAAACTATTTTCTTATATTATTTTGTGCGGTGAAGGAGCTGTTCAATCCTAAAAGGATTTTTTGATAGATTTTTTTGCAATGGTTTTCTAACACCATTTTGTATGGAGAGATTGTGAGAAATATCTTATTGAGCTTGTAGTTTAAACGATAATAGCAACATTCTGCGTAACAATCTAACGACCGGTTTTATGTAGGCATAAATTTCAGAGGCATTTGCTTGGTCTTCAGAGCATTAGCAAGTAGAGCGTTTACCAGTCTTGATTGGAGTGGGAAAGCGGTAGTTGTACTTATTTGTTTTGCTGTGCCTCGATTTTTCAGTTTCGTTTCTAATATGACAAAAAAATCAAAATCTCTACTATATCTAAACTGATCTAACTTATTAATAGGAAACAATTCTAAAAACCAGTAAAAACAGTTTTAGCGTTGTAAATCACAATCGCATAGGAAAGACAGGCTGTGCGTGATTCTAAACAAAACATGGCGGACACACTCCAAGAAAAACACCGCCCGACTGATTTACGAGACAATATTATTCGAGAAATGTGGCTAAGAATAAAATTAAACGAGAATATACTAAACTTGTCGGTTTGAATATGAAAGGGTAATCTATTACCTAGGTAAATGATAGGTACCTAATCCAAAAATCGCATGTTGTAATAAATAGATTTTGACATTGTTTGGTTCGAATCGCTTGTCATCATAAAATCTGTAATTAGGTAGTATTTAAATAACAATAATGTAATTGGCGTTATCCATGGTGTTATCATATAAATTATATTATGATAGTTCATCAAATGTTTGACGTAATTTTGACAATGAAGAAAGTCTATCAAAATGGGTTCCGACATGGCTCGTGTTTATGTTTATGAAGTAATTTGATTGTCACATGATGCTAACATAAAAGAGATGATGCTAACATAACATTTTTATTTGATCAGAGTTTCCCATTGTAAGGAGCTAGAATCGAAGGCATCTGGTAAAGTAAGTAATTTCATCAAAGTTGATTTTGTGATTTTTAAAATATTTAGTTTTAGATACTTCGCTGAGGCAGTTCAAATAGTCATTAGAGATTTTCATAGCTGCCTGTCCGCTGTCGACTGTATGATGTTGGAAGAGTAATTATTGTTATTCTAATGGACGTGCGTTCAGGGTTCCCCATTGTAAGGAGTCAGGATCGAAGGGCTGATTAATGGTTGTGCAGCGAGGGACGCTAAAGGTACAGCGCACAGTGAAGACAAAGTTTGATGAAATGTTCTTGCTTTTGAGTATTTTATAGTATTTACGGAGGTCATATTCATATCAATATCAACAGCGTTGTAGACCTTGAGAGTTTTCTGACATTCTCTTCAAGAACTCCTGATTTAAGCATCTGAATGAGTTTAGGATAGTTGTCTTTGTTTGTTTTCTTCTTGGTGCAGCTCAGTATCAGTTCGCTCACACAGCTTCAACGTCAGCTTCTTTATTTAAATAATTTACACTTATTTCAGACGTGTTTCAGACGTTATATGTCCAGCTTACGTTGTTCCAGCCCCATGCAGCCGCGATAAGGCCACGATAGCCACTTTATCACAAATTTTATAACATCTATCTGTCAAATTGTATGGGTGTTTGACAGATAGATGCGATATAATTATTTGTTATCGCGCGGTGGCATTATGCTACACGAACTGATCGCTCAGTGAGCGCTGGCCCTTACGACGACATTATCGTACCACTGTGTGTGCGAGATTATGCCCAGTGGCCGGTGACGTTTGTTTGCTAAATAAAATTCCCACTGATACGTCACAGGGTCACATACTCACGTCCCACTAGTCGCTATCAAGCGTGCAAGCTGATTGTGTGATAAAGATAATAGATTCTTTGTTTATTTACCCTGTTCGATATAAAAGTACCAAGATACGAGAAATCAAGTGGTGGCCGTAGTGGGTTAGTAAATGATAGGCGACGTAAATAACAGAATATTGGTAGGTTAGCTACCAACATCTTCTAACTTGTCTACGGTGTTATTATAATTTAGGGAATGGGCTCATCACTGCCGTAATACATTAGCAAGTAGTTTATTCTGAAATTATTTTCAAAATTCATCAAACGACTTGGCGAAATCTAAAGTTAGTTGACGCTTAGCCTAACCTTTGTGTCAGAAAATTGTTTGTTTTTCATTATGTCTCGTATGTATTAAATAGATCATCCTTTGATTATATTGCCACGTGCCGAGAAGTGCCGACAGACAGACTAATTTATTTATATTTGTTGTCCTTTACAAATAATCTACTTTTATTCTTTAAACAATGTCACAAAGAAGTTAAAAGAATTAAAAAGATACCCTTTGCTACTTTGAGAAGGTGCCGCTTTTTGTTCTTTGGTTTTTTTATCCAAATGTCTAAAGAGACGTAATTGCTCTAAGGAGCTTTTGTCGTATTTGTTGTAAAATATTGGTCAACAACGACATTGTTTAGGTACTATACATTATTGTTCTCCTCTGTTTTCTTGGAAGTCAAATTCACCTGATATTTGCAAGTTTGTGCTAAAATCCTTCATAATTTTTAAAGAACATTTTTATGAGTTTCCTGTTCTAATGTTTAAACTTATCTACTCATTTGTTTACCAGTAGGTACGCTGCACGTCTTTTTGATTGACAGATTTTTTCGAATCTATTTTTGTTCTTAAATAACACTCATAAAAAATATTTTGGAAATGCGTATTGTATGCTGCAAAGACGACGCCACTTTCACCCAAATACTATCTACTTAGTTACAAACACTTTCAGTCTTGGGAATTCCGATAGTTCCTCCTAAATATTACCTCTATAATAAAGTCTCCCGAACATTGTTTTGCGAACAATTGGGCATAAGAGAACGGTTCGTCTCAGTCCCGTTCCTGTGCGTCAGTATGTCCCATAAATCTAAAATTTACCACTTTAGCTGTCGACAGTGGAAGTTGACAAAATAACGGACGAAGACAATAAGGTAGATAATTGTTCGATTGTTACTGTGAAGCGAGACTAACTTTACGTTGTGAGAGGTTTGTTCCTGCTTTTTGAAGATGTGCCGAAAAATGTAGAGTTATCTTAATCAAATTGTATAAAATATAAGTAGTACCTACATAACCTACTAATTCTTGCAGAAAAATAAAGCAGACTAAAATAATATATTTTATTTGAATGGTTTTTATTTGACACAACCGCATGATAAATCAAAATATGACATTAAGTTTATTATAATTTTGCAAATTAAATTTTACAGTGCTAACTTCATGTCACTAACAAGTGGACTCTGCTGCCTCTACCTCGGTTCAGGATCTTTAAATTTCTGCAAAATTTAAAACAAAATTTGCAAAACACAGGAGCAGGTAAAAAAGGTTCGACTTTTATGATCTCAGCTGGCAGGCGGTGACTTCAAACAACCGAGAGGAACAACTAGAAAGTATTTTATTGTTTTAAGGCCCCCAATAAAATGAGAAAAGCGTGTTTGTATTTTACAAGAAGCCGCCTTCTGTTTTAGTCCATCAACACGTTTGAAATACCGACAGCGAACAATTGCTTCGACATCTTCAAAGGATACAAACACAATTTCACAAGAATTTCTAGGTAGATACGTTTTTCAAAAAAATCTTTTCTTGTTTTCTGTTCGAAACATGCCAAAAACGACAGATGTCGATTTTTTCGCACAAACCATAAATTAGAGAAAAAGATCCAAAGTAAATATAAACCGAAAAGGCCCGCGGCTCAGCCAAATACAATATTCTGAATAAGCCATCGATTGATTTCGTAAGATTAATGGTAGCACATTGTCAGCGCCACTGTATGACGAAAATGTTACATCGCGTTTGCGCAACCAAACTGTGTTCTATGCCTGCTGTATAAGAGCTAACAAAATCTGTTTTTGAAATCTTTTTGAGCTGACACGACCATGAATAGAACTCAGTGTTTTGATTTCGCGAGCCGAGAAAACTCTGTTCATTGTTTATGTAGATAAGACTCCAAATTGCGCAATTCCTGCACTTTGTAGATACGACTTTTTAACTGTGAGGTGTAAAACTTGGGGTTTGATAGAAATTGATTTTGGAATTCAGTGTGAAATTGAAATAAAAGTTTTTTATTTGTAATCTGTACACGGTGGCCACGGTGATTCAAATTAAATATTTATTTAGTTTCAAAGTGCAATTCTGTTTGCGTTAAGCTTCAATTTAAATGTTGGATCATTAAATATTTAATGGATTGTCCATAATATTTTGATTTATACTATAATAATTGTTTTGTATATTATGGTCTACCGTACGGCTTATCTTATGCGAGTTATTCGATATAGTATTGGAAAGAGAAAAAAAAAACAAGTGAGCTTCAAACGGAGTATTTTTACGTCTTATAAAATAACAGCTTTCTAAAACGTTATGTATGTAATATTTGATTATTTTTCAGGTAAAATAGTTATTTTTTAATCATGATAAATGCAAAATGAAAATGATTACAATTTGTTACAATTTTAAATTGCAGTTATATTTATTTTACGACTAGTTCTACATTTTCGTTTTGATATAAACTGGATTCCAAAGTTATAGAGTTTAATAAGTTTGAATTGAATACGTATATACGTTCTATATTTATTTAATGTAACATCAGCTACTGCCAATTCCTTAATTAATTTCCTAACCAATTCACTTCTGCCTCATAAAGCTTAGTGCACAATAGGTTGTATATTTGTGGGAGTGCGCTTGTCCAACAGATGTGATGCGAGTCGATTCGGTCGGGAGGTGTGTACTTTGACAAACTGTCCATATGTCGCTGTCGCGAGTGTGATCCGAGCTTTACCATTGGGCGCTCAAAACTGCGAACGTAGCGTGACTTGCATACTATGAAATTGCAAGTTGTTTTAAGTAGATATCTAGGTACAGTACCTATATGTTTACCAAGTTATCAACATACATGGCATTATGATTATGACTCTACAAAGAGTAAAAAATAACTGACAAGATTTTTAGGTATGAGCGCCTACCAACTTTTGGTTACGGACATAGGTTGAAATATTTGGAATCTGATGCTTAAGTAGGTGTCGTATGTGTTTCTTTTCCAGTAACATCTCTAGTTTTATCTAGCTGTCCTTCTTTGAAACATATTCGTGTTATTTCAGGAACATGGTGACGTCACTCGCAGTCGCAGCAGCGTCGCACGCGCAGCTCCCAACTGCGCTATTGTACGACCCCCGATTGAACTGTTACTACTGGATGAGTTATGTTCTTCCACGAGTTTCTAGATATACAGGATGTTTCTAATAAAAATTTACATTAATTGACTACACACAATGCAAAGAGATATAGGTAAAATAATCCAGTAAAGATTGATGAGTTTGACATTATTTTCAATGCGCTAAATTAGATAGGTAAATATTTTAATTTTTACATTCGCTATTCGTTTATATTATAAAATAACAATTGAAGTGTAAATCTCCAAATTCATTCCGCTCGAGCAAAGTAGCTAAAGTATTTTCCCTGCCGGCAAGGTGGTCAAATACGGGGCTAACAAAAATTTAAGGATGACTCGAATCAATTGAGATTTTGCTTCATTATTAAGATTTTTCATTAATCATTATCATTAACTGACAACATAAAATTTTATTTTTATATTTTGACTTTGTAAAAAAAATATTATTTTTCCGAAGCGAATATTGAAACACCCCATGTAATTGCAATCGCCAATGCAGCACAGTGACACACATACGCGGCTTTACACTAAACCAATAATAGAATAAAATCAATCCAAAACACCCTCTCCTACACACACATCGACAAGTCAATCAATGATACCGTATGCGTACACGCACGCACACGTAAATCACGTATTGGAAATATTGGCATTGTAAACATTTCTACGATATTTGCAAAAACTATCACCAAACGTGCTAAACACATCTCTCCCTTTCACTCTTATTGCATTCAATGAGATGAAAGGAAGTTAGAAGGGGATGGCGCACCCGGTTTTACAACTTCGAAGAGGGACAATGGCGATGCTATTGTTGAATGTACCCCTAACTTTTTTTAGGTCACATAAAAGTATTACATTTGTTAGGGTCGTGCCGATTGCTGCACTCATTGCATTCGTTTCGGAGTCAACCTAGGAGACGGAGCATCTCCCACGCAGTCCAGCTAAATCAGTGAAAATCAATGACCAGTTCCTGATAGTGACAATCAGAGACAAAATGTCTTCAGTGGCAACAAATCGTGCTAGTGAAATGTGGAACGGTGATGTGAACAATCAAAGTGTCGGACAAACAAAACATTACGGCTACGGACAGCATCCATACATTCCTTACTATAATAATTATCAGAATAACTTTTACTCCCAAAACTGTGACTACTCAAGTGCCACAAACAATGGTTATGCAGAGAAAATGTACAGAAATGACAACAACGAAAGTGTGATCAAGTCAGAACCTACAAATTGGCAAGCCTATTCTGCTAATATGAACAGTGCCCACTCTAACATGGAGATGATAAGTAAGTGGAGAGAACTGAACTATTACACACAGCATCAGCAACATGAAAATTACGAATACGATCCCAAAATGAACTTTCATGCAAATCAAAATTATCTAGATTCTAAAGGAGAAGATGCTCGATCTATGACTTCCCCTGGACAGATAAGTTTACCAGATACAAGCTACGGTTCACCTCAAAGTGTTGCAAGTAATGTGAAACCGGGTACACCAGAGACTGATGATTCTCCGAATCTAAGAGCACTCTTGACCAAGCCAAGAACCAAACGACCTACTCCATATTTTATAAAACATGATAAACAGGAAGTGATACAAAGTTTGATGTACCAAACAAGTGAAGGCAAAGATTGGGAAAAAATTAATGAAACTGCACCCAAGAAGGAATGCAATTTGTCGCAATTTCATGGTGGATTCGAGAGCGTCGAGGGTCAAATGTCAATCAAGACCAAAGATGCCGTGGGAGGGGCGGCAGAAGGCGCACAGTCATCGCCGACTCCGGCGCGCTGTCAGGACGTGACGAGGGTCGACGCAGGCGGGGACAATGCGGATTACGCTGAGAACAAGATGGCCGCTGCACCCGATGCACAATTCTATCCTTGGATGAAAGGCGTTGGTGGTAAGTTATACAAACATTCAAATCCGATTAGTGTAATCCAATACTGACATCCATTATTTCTTTATCTAATTTATGTTGCTTTTTTTCAGGTGATGACAAAAAAGAGGGATCTAAAAGAACGAGGCAGACCTACACCCGTTTCCAAACACTGGAATTAGAAAAGGAGTTCCACTTCAACAAGTACCTATCAAGACGACGAAGAATAGAAGTTTCTCATGCTCTAGGACTGACTGAGAGGCAGATCAAGATCTGGTTCCAAAACAGACGCATGAAAGCAAAGAAAGACGGGAAGCTGAATACATCTCCTGATCCTTATGGCGCAGAAGATTTAGGTGCTACTAAATTGGGAAACATGCCTGAATACATGGACACGAGGCAAATGACTGGTTTGGGAGAGTATCAAAACTACCACATGGGGACTGTCCCTGATATAAATTTGGGTCAAATGCCAGGATTGCCAGGAACTTTACCACAAAATCATATGATGCCTCCTTACGGAGGGTTAATTCCCAAAATGTGACAAATTGACGGTTCTTTAAATAATTTAGGTATTGTATCAGATAGAGTAGCGTTGGACGCATGTTTTTATTGATAATTAATTACACCTAATTACCTAGTTAACGATAAAACTTAAAAGTTATTTTATATAATTCTATTGTTTAAGAGTTAGTGAAGGTTGTTTAAAGAATATTGTACATATAAATAGTTGTACCTAGTAAATAAGTAGTACCTAGATTGTAGTCACAGAAAAGTTCCTATAGAATTTAGTCAAGATATTATAATAAAAAAATATGGTTATGTACTTGTGTTTAGTTTAAGGTTGATTATTTATGAATGAATACTAATTTGTACTTCTCTAGTCAATGACAAAGGCGCTATCAATAAAGAGGAGTTTTGATTCCTGAATTAAAATTATTTGCTTTTATTAGGTACATTTTACTATCCTAATCCTAAATATGCAATGATTCACCTAGTCTTTCTCTTGTATGAAGAATACATATACATTAAGTACACCACATCAGAAACAGAAATAAAATTTTGTTAATGTGAGTGAGACGCTTCAGATTTGCAAACTTTTAAATCCAATTTAGGTACGAGTACACAATAATTGCACCACGTTCCTAGATGCCTAATAGCGAACACAGAGCACTATAAAACACCTTTCAGCTAATTTTGAACAGTATTTCAGATGGAATATTCCTAACTGTCTTATCTTGTCAGACTTAAGTTTGTACCCCACTTTTTAATAGGGTGTCAATCATAATTAATTAAAAAAATATATAAATAGTAGATAAAGTATAAAATTTAGAAGTTTTATATTATTGTCAATAAATAAATTAGTTAGATAACCAAGTATTGGAATTCAATTTTATTTACATAATGGAAATTTTAATAACTAGTTAAATCTTTCTAAAATAAAAATGTAATCTCCTACATAACAGTTTTGAAAATAAATATCAACATCCGAAACACAACCTTTAAGCAAACACAACTGTTAACTATTTGCAACCCTTCCACGCATAGTTTAAAAGGGCCTGGCGTTTAAATACTAACAGTAAACTCCCCAGGGACCGGTGGTGTGTCAATGTTGACAGGAATTTGGACATGTTTTGACTTACTATTGGATTTGGCCGGCTTTTGAAAAAAGTGCGGATAGTGCTGGGTAATGCTTCTAATCCTTTTTTGCTACCTCATTGGTTTCCTTTGGCGTTGAAATGAATTCTTGTTTGTGGTCAGAGATTTTGCTTAGTCGGTGTTTTTGTGCATTCTATTGCGACTGTTGAAAGTTAAACTCATCGAATCTTAATCCTTTTAAGAAGTGAAAACGATAAACAAACAACTTTACAGTCCTTTTCCTGACTCATAAAGTAAGTTAAAGTAGAGCTTGACCTAGTCCAATCAAAATAGACCGGTGAAGTGTAACATGAATTTTACTATGCAGGTTCCGTACTTTTAAAAAAAAAACATTCAAAGTCACTTTAAAATGAAAAAGGCAAAAAAGAGTTTTTGAAGGATAAATTGATATAACTTTTTATAGAAACAGTTATTACTTTGATGCCAAGAAGACATATGCTGCTATTTAAATTATTTAGCAAGATTGATTTTTTTAACTTATCGGATAGTGGGTATAAAAATAATTTTCCGTTTTGTATTGCTCCATGTCAGTCGCAGATGGGGAGAGAATTTCTGTTTCTAGGCTCACTTCTAAGGGAAACTTGCCCTGCCAATCTTTTCCTGTTTGGCAGGAGAGTTTTCAGTGTTTCGGGTTTTGTCAGGTTTCGGTGCGGTGGTGCGTGATAGTACCTATTGTCAATTTAATACAAAGACCTGTTCTCTAACATCCCCAGCTTATAGGTAATCTAATTCTAATCTCAATAAACTGAATCCATTTCCATCTAGAACATAGAATATGCCAGCTTCTTCTGTGTTGTTTTATGTTCTAGAACTGTGACAAAGAAATTTAGTTTCAAGAAATTTGAGTCAAATTTATTATCTGCTCTGCCCTGTGATGAGAAGTAATTGGTACTTTCTATGCATTTAAACGCTTCCTGTCCAGCATTATCAGTAAGTTGAAAATTAAAAGATCAATATTTTCATCAAAAATAACATTGAAATATAAACCTTAGTTCGATTTGTAATTTTTAACCTACGATTTTATCACTATCTCCACTCCACGGAACCCCAAAATTCGGAAACCCCGCCAAGCTCAGCTAACTTCAGGCCAAACAGCACCCTTGTATTATAAACTCGACCCTCTCTCCCTTTGAATAAAGAATCACAATAGAATCTCAGTGACAGAGATAACATCATGCCTTCATTAACATGTTAGATAGAGAGACGAGATAACATCCCTTTGTCCAAGGGCGCGTAGCCACTGCGCATGCGAATAGAGCATTCCATAAAAATGGCGGATAGTGTATGAAGTGTATTTTTGTAAATTTTTAATACTTTTTGCAGTAATTTCAGTGTTTTTTTTTACGAATTATCGTCAAAGAATAGAATATAAAGATTAATTATATACCTATACATGTGAAGTAATTTTATTATCTATTTGACGGTAAAATGTTGTTGATCTAGTGAGTCGCATCATATCTCGTAAGTCTTTTGTTTTTATTTGTATTGAATTTACATTTTAATTTTGATATTCCAAACAACAGAAAAATATTATTATAATTTGATACATATCGCTAAAACATCAACTTATTTATACCTACATCAAGGTATTGTTTATTTTATATTGAAAGGATTTTAACCTTAAAATCATACAAACGTAGAGTCGCTCTGAACCCAAGCTCTGAACGTTAGTAAATGAATGTGAAAAGTCGGTGATAATTGAATCTCTATATTTATTTATTGCGGTACCGTACATTTTTGGAAAGTTGGAAACAGAAGTAGAAAGCAAAAAAAAAAACTAAGAACTTACCTGTATTTAACTACCTGTATGTAACTAACTACCTGTAAGTATTTAACTACCTGTATGTAACTTGTATTTTGTTTTTAAAAGCAATATTTCTAACGCACCTTGCGCGTAACAGATGCCACAATTTTTTATTCCTTACAAAAGCTGAACTGATAAAATATCTATTAAATTCGGATCAATCTTGTAATCGTTCGACCAAAAATTTAAATAAAAAGCATTAAAAGTCCGAACCAAAACACAAACCTACAACACCACATCACGCCGCTGTTTACCAAGTTTCATTTGCAGCTTATCAGCTGGGCTTACATAGATCTGTGTTTAGAGCTTTGTTTTTCGGATGGTAAGGTTAAGTTTGTTGCCTCATACATTGAATAGTTTGCTTGAATGGCACCTCTAATTAATCCCAGTCGAATGAGCGTTCATTGAAGGCGGATCAAAAGAAACCTTTTAATGCGTATTTGAATACCACGATACTATGTGGCTTTGGATGTAGTATAAAATATGTAGTGACTCACATCTGTGCTGAGCTCACGTATAGGTACACAAGCAATATTTTTTAACAAAATATTTTAAGTCATAGGCATCGAAACTACAGGAAATGATATTACATCATTTTTAAGCAACCACTTGACTAAAACAATTTATAAGAATGTCATTGTCTTTATTATTTTATCTTCGATATAGGCAGGCAATATTTGATTAAGTACCCTAGCTAATAATTACTTTACCTATTTTTGTGCTCCACATCTCAGTACCTCTACCTACAAAAAGATTTTCATGAATGGTTCTTTTCATCTTATCTTAAATATTCATTACGAGTTTTTTTTAACAGTCGTGATCTCTGCCCTCATCAAAGCCAGTCATTATCAAAGTATAACATAAATTACATTGTAATTATCTGTGTGACACACGACCTAAAACTTGGTTCTAATAATATCTCTTGTTCTACGGGCGTTCACGTAGTCACGATACGTACTTACCAAGTGGTTTAATGTGGAAATCCCAGCATCCAACGAAATTTGACATCTGTGGATTCCTGGAGGATAAAGTTACTCTGGACATTGTATTTTGCCTTTATGACCAGCTTATATTGAACAACTAGAAGACCTAGATTGACAAGATTAAAAAAAAAGTGTACTTTTTGTTACAGATGGCGCATGATATTGCAGGGAAATCCACGATAAGAAACCAATCTACAGGAAGATAATAATAAAATTCTCTAAAACATTTGGAAAGATTATAATATTTCCTCTCTGCAGAAATATTAAAAATAACAACTAATAAAAGGTAAATCGATGTAAAGACAAAGTCGATGCTGTCGCTAGATCAAACTTTAAGTAAAAAGAAAAGTAGGTAAATTTCTTAATTTTTTAGAAGATTTATATTGCCAGTCGCAAAAAATACAATTCTTCTCTGCAGAAAGGTAAATTCTTTTGCTGCTAGGTCAGCATCGATCGGCGATCTGCGTTCGGCGCCGCCAGCGAAGCATGCTTGATAAATGATGTTGGGAGGACAATGTGCCTGCAAATTCTTTTGTGCCCGTGCCCATCGGTTTTTGTATGGACACAGACGCTGATGGTCCTGTGACGTGATCGTGACATGATGCTCTGGGGTGGCTGGTATTAAGCGAGGCATTCGGTAGCTAAAACTGGGAGTCAAGCATCAACTATCAAGGCATCAAACAACATAGATCGAAATATGAAAATAATGTTGGTGTTCGTGCCCCCATGAATATAATAGACCGGAACGGAAGACACCAATAACCTACATAATTAATACAATTATGCATAAATCATTCTTCATTAGGCAATTTATACTTAAAGAGGAAAAATGTTGCGTTCTATGATTAGAATTAGAATCACCATCAATTGAAATTTTTCCGCATAACTATTATGATTACTACTGAAAGAAATTAAAAAAAGAAATGTATTAAACTTGCAAAAAGACACCGATTACATAGCCACTGTTTAATAGCGGCCATCATACTTTTGCAATTTAACGCCTTCGAAAAATTCATAATGACTTAATTTATAAAGATACAATTTTTTACATCGAAAATTGCGCAAAGCTCCCGTCGATCGGGCCATTATATAAATTTGATTTCGATCACCTGACCATCACATTATACTCTTATTTTATGTATGGGGCATAAATTTAAGTGCTCACTTTATTTTCTGTTTTTATATATTGTAACTGTTTAAAAATGTTACCTATAATGGTAAGGTGGCTGTATAATAACATTTTTAGAGATCAAACGTTCAAGAGAATTATTTTGTAATATGATATTATTATTGTCGAGTGTCATTTTTTAAAGAGTCGTTTTCGTCAACTAATTTTTTTTTTTCAAATTTTTATTTAATGTAGGTCTCTCTTCTGGTGTAGTGACGGATTGTTACTGCATCGATTAAATTGCATCACATTTAAAAAAATAAAAATAAAAAAACCCCGACATGCTATCCATTAAAAAGTAAAAAATAATTGTTTAAAACAAATGTAGACCCATTCTTGCGTCGTTAGGGGACCGCTTTGAATAATAAAATAATAATAAAGAATAATAAAAACCCAAAATCGGAAAAAGGCCATAACTTTTGAACAACTCAACAGTCATAAAGTATAGCTAAGAACCATACAGTCTTATATAGTTCTTTTTTCTTTTCAGATATCAGCTGCTGTAACGCAAAAAAAAAAAAACTACAAATAAGAAATCAAGAGAAAAATTAAAATGTTCTCCATCTTGATGAATATATTAATGACGGGGCAGCATATTCCTATCCCAGGCATAAGACTAAAAAGAACAAAGAAACCACCCATTCCTTCTAGAGATCCTCATCGTTTTTGTCAATTACATTTCTTCACTTTGAGATTTTTAACAAAGAACCAAGATTTTCATAGGGCTTCCGTAAATAATGTTTTGTTAGTGATGTTGGTTCTTTTCTTGAAGAAAGTATGACGAATAAATTTTTTACCAAAACAACCATTTTTTTACCCTGACACAATCCAAATAATTGTATCGCAATGTCAACTGTAACTAGAGCTTTTAAAATTGACATTCTGAAATTATTGCTGTACTTACCTATTGACATTACAGGATAATTTACACTTGACATTTCAGGAGGTCAGTTCTTTTTTTTTTGCAATAAGTTTACCATGACCTAAAAGAGATACCTTTGCAAAAAATTCCCTCCGATAATAGAATTATTATTTCTTTGATAAGGGTTTGCTATAGTATCAATCGCAGTTCAAATCAAACAATAATTTACCTGACTCTAACCTAAAATGACGCGGCCACGAACAGAAGTGTCCATTGACTGCCAAATTTGTTCGGATCCCTCGCGCAGTTTGAGGGACGTATTATTGGTCTATTACGAGAGGGGTCAGGCTATAGTGGTTTAGGCGTCACTGTCACTTATGTGTTTAACCCGCCGAGTGGATGGAGGAAATGATGGATGTTGAAGCAACGGGCCTTAGTAAACGTGGGGAAACTGCGCAGGATTCTATAGAGCTGTTTTAACCTCCTTTGTTTAACATCACTGAACATTGATTTATTATTTAGTTTTTTATTAGATCAAATCCCTTTTAGGCTCGTGCATAAATAGTGCACCTGTTTACCCACTTAATATAAGTACAAAATTAAATTAAATCTCCTTAAATAATTAAACTCCACTGTGAACACTAATATTATACGTATAGTAATAATATGTGGTTAGCCATGTAATGCCCCTGATTTGCGAAGGTTTCAGAAATTTTAACCTTTGTAAGAATGAACTGGAATCAAAGTGGTTTAGTTCGAATATAAGCTTTTCAATTTATAGAGAGATCCTTCATTTGCATCATAATATTATCCAACAACAAAGCATACAGTTCGACAACATGCACCCATAATAATTTAAATATAATATTTCAAGAAATCATCAGAATGTCCCCTTGAGTTCTGAGACAAAAAACAACCAAAACCTAACTGAAAATCCTCAAGACATCAATTTTTTATAATTATTAATAATGAGGTTAGGGTTCTACACCAAAATATAGCTGGTCTTTTTTCTTTCAGTATATAAAGACCCATTAAATAAATGACAGTAAGAGATAGTTACTCGATGCATGGAGTAATATACTATGAATTCAATTCAAATTTGTAATCTTTCCAATTTGTACAAGGGTAAAGCAATTGAAATGTATAAAACGCTTTTACTAAGTCGTTGATTATAGCCAAACAAAAATGTTTCATGCTGAAAAGTCATAAAAAAATAATTATAAAGAGTTTTTAGGTATTCGCAACTCTCTATCCATACCATTTTCCTACTTCTCTCCCGACCCTTCGCGCGCCAAATTCCAAATTGTTTTTGACTGACAGCTAAATGTAAGTTAGCATTGTTGGAGAGACACACCACAGTTTCACCCACCCAATACCCAATACCCTGCTCTTTCTATAATTATTTCTATTCGTAACACAATATTGGGTTTCCCTTGTCAAAGGGTGTTGGAGGCTTGGAAGTGGAAGGTCAGGTAGGTTCAGCTAAATTGAAAATATAACTAATATTTGTATGATTTTCTATGTCAGCGAATGAGATCAACTCTGACACACTCTGGTGTCAAAGTTTTCAATAAAACAAAACACAAGCTACAACTTTAAACAAAATAGAGTTCGATTTTTATAATTTGTTATATTGGACTTTTTTAAGGAGCTATTTCTATGGATATAAAATTAAATTAGGAACAAACTGCGCTTTGTACACATTATTGTATTAGAACGGGTCTGAGATCCAGATAAACAAGCCGAGGATAGTGGATGAGGGTAGTGCAACATACTCTCATCACGCAGCGGACTTCACCTCGCCACACCAGTTAGCTCGCGACCACGATTGCAGCAGCGCGATCGAAACGTCGGGAAAAGGTATTTATCTCAAAATACCTATTCAGACCTGTTCTAATATAGGTAATAAACTGAAAAATCTTTTCTTGAATGATTTTAAAAATAAAACAGACGAAGGAGTCCACTCTACGAGTAAAGTTAGTTCGAGAAAAACTCTTGCAGCTCCGAGAGGGTGAAAGAGTGACAGGCAAACAAAACGAAACTTCGCTCAATTGGAATTCTTTGCCGGATCCCATTAAAGTTATCGTGAATATTTAAATTCTGTTAAGTTCTTTGTTGAGACAGTTTTTATTTGACGTGATGTTATGTGATATAAAATTTCTTTTTTTAACTTGGATACAAGTAAAAAAAAACAGCGAAAAATTATTACGAATGAATCAATCTGTTTTTCAAGATTTCAAGTGACTACAAAAGAAAAAGAAGTATATAGTTAAAATTGTATCTCTCGAAAGGGAAAAACCTTGATCAGAACTCCTAGGGCTGATCTCACAAGATTTAACTGAAGCTACTGAAATAATTATAAAAAACAAAGAGCATAACAATGCTAAACTTACTAATAAAATCAAGCGATGTCAAACTAAGTGAAAGGTGCTTGGGAAAGGTGGCACCAGATCAGAGTTCAGCGCGTTTGACAAGGGAGCGACAGATTGACTAATAATGGTGACTCCGTGTGACGTCATCCCAGTGCACGATTGCAACGGGGTACGTAAGAATGGATGAAAATTGGTAAAGTATGAGTCAGTATAATAAACATAATAGTTAGAGGTAGGTTTCTCTTCCATGCTGGACTGGGAGTGATAGAAAAACATAGAATGTGCCAGCTGCATCTCCTCCCGGGCATGCTGAAAAAACCAGCTAAGGGATTCGAGGGTTTCAATATATTGTAATTTAGGCGATGTGCTGACAACCTGTCACTACATCAATATTATAGATCTATCTAAAACAACTCTCAAAACTTGTCAGACGTGGCGAAACGACCTTTGTTTAGGTTGTTTACGCCCTGCCTACCCCATTAGGGATAAAGGTGTGATTATATGTATGTATGTATGTTTGTATGTTAGAGGTAAATAAAAAATATAATAAAATTAAATGTATTAGGTAAATATAGGTACTTAACTTACATTATGCTTGAGAATTAGACACAGCTCAACATATTATAATGTTTTTATTAGTGTCACACTTACATAAACATTAAACAAATTTTAACGGAATTGTGGGTTTCCAGGGTAGGTAAAATATATATTGGTTTGTGTACCTGATCTACGGGGTGTCGAGTAGGTAGGCAGTCCAATCAATAGAAACCACACACAATCACGTTGTGTGCTGACCAGGTCCGGACTCAGATTTGTGTCGACATCGACACGGGTTGTTCCGCGAGTTCCGACACAATGTTGATTAATGTATGTAGAATATAAATATATAGTTTATAAGTAATATACGTATTAGTAATTATGTGAAAGTGTAACATAATAAATTAAATGTATATTAGTGTAACAAAGTGAATGAAATTGTAAATACTTAAATATTGTAAATAATATGATAAATACAAGTGTAAGTATTTGTAAACAGTGGTGAAGTTAGGGATCACCACAGAATAATTAAATCATATTTATGATGTCCAATATGTCAACCTGAGTTGGCAAATTCATTCTCGCTAGACATAAATTTGACATTAGCTTTTGCTTCATTTAATTTTTACTATTTGACATTCTTTTTTTTTCTTTTTTTTTATTGTGTATTAATTTTTGACATAAATTAGCTTTTGCTTCATTTTATTTTATACCTTATCTTATTTAATTGTTTGACATTGATGTTTTATTTGTATTATGTAACTTTTTACTTTTGACGATCATATTATCCTTGGACATTTTTATAATTTTTGCAATGTAACTATGAAATTGATAATATGAAATAAATAAATCTAATCTAATCTAATCTAATCATAGAGCAAGTACTTACTTAAAGTAAAATTGTCAGCACGCTTTATAATAAAAAGAATATTAATGAATAATTTTGTAAATAATACGTAATTTTATAAGGTAGTTATTTTGAAGGCGTATCAAACAATGTAGGTAGGTATCACTTTCAAACTTAAAATACGATCGTCGAAAGTTTGAAACAACGCCATCTGTTGGAAATTTCCGCGAGAGTTCCTGAATTTGAACCCAACCACCCGACTTAGCTTCGTTTGGGGAGGGACTGCTACGTGGCAGCACCATCGAAGTAGAATTAACTATACCTACTCCGTGTTTTTACGTTGTGTAGCGTTATATTATAGGAAACCAACTTGTTTTGGCAAATAAACAGCTCTTTCTTTTTTGCAACTTAGCAGAGGTTCGAATTTCGGAACTGCAGACAATCAAAAATTATGATTTTCGGTTGAATTTCTTAAGGCTCGTATTTATAAAGCGATCTCAATATTGAGAGCAATATTGAGTGCGGATTTGACAGGTGATTTTTTACTGGAATGACATTTCTGATACGAACTCAAACTCGCTGTCACTCTTGAGAGCTGATTATAAATACGGGCCTAAGTCTTTCTCAAATTTATTTTATCTAAAATCTTTGATTTAATATTTTTGACAATTACGTACTTACTTACTTTTATAATTATTTATTATTGTAAGAAAGATGACGCTACCGTCCACTCATGACGATCTAAGAAGCAACCAGTCAGGACAGTTTTCGCCGCTCAGGACAAGAACCCCAGTGGCTTAGTTGGCTAGAGTGATGGAACGGTATTCCAAAGACGCAGGTTCAAATCCTGTCTGCGATTGAAATTTTTGATTAGTTGTTTCTCATATTATAGAAATAAAATAAGTGCAATAAACGCATGTCATCATCATCTTCCTAGCCTTTTTCCCGTATCTCTCGGGGTCGGCTACCTAATCTAGGGGATTGAACGAGGATAGGTACTGGTTTTTACACAGAGCGACTGCCATCTGACCTCCGCAACCCAGAAGGGAAACCAGACGCAATCCTAGATTAGGTTACACACACACACGTTTGAATTCCTTCGTAGGTGTGTGCGGGTTTCCTCACGATGTTTTCCTTCTAAAAAGTTATTGTTAAAGTGAAAATATTAAATTATAGTTGTTTTATTATTTTATAGTGCAAGCCAAAGTAAACTAAAATACATCCCTTTTCCTATCAGGCAAAAGTTCTAACTAGCTTAGGTATAAGAATCATAGTTCCACAATAGGTAAGTAAGTATTAAATGTCTTGTAAGATTTATAATATTTAATTTAGTATTATGCTATAGGAAAGCGAAGAGAATGTCCTATGTTAATGCAATATTAATGTATTTTGTACAACTACATTTTAAAGTGTCTGATCCCGCAAAATTTGCCAAGACACTTACCTAAACAAGAATTTTTAATTTTAGACAATTTATTGGTGATAAAAATACATAACCTCCAAATGATTGAATATTATTGTTCTTTTTTTTTTGTAAAATAATCTAAGAATGTACTTATGTGAAAATGGTAGATAGGAGGAAAGGAAACCTATGTATTCTTGTCTGTATGTATCAGGGCGCCTGGACTAGAAACTACTTAGCAACTTAATGTTCCAGAACTCACGAAGATTCCAATCACGTCCCCAAGAAGGATCAAAAAAGAAAATTTTGTATAATTTCAAAAAGTTTCCAACTATAAGACTTTGAAGTTTCTTGAACACATTTACACCCCACTTTAGAAGTTCGCCGGCCAATCAGGAGCCGGCATTTCACGCATTTGGCCGCACCCACCGCTGCTGCAATACGCATGCTTCCATTGCAGCGAAACAAGACGCGTCCGTTATCTCTTTCACACCTACGGCAAACCACCCCGTGTGAGTGAGACGGCAACAAAATTTGCCATTATGATCGGATGCAAATTTTTTATTCATTTGCAAATTAAGTGTGCATTAAGTAATTATGTATTATTATGTTGGGATCACGAACATGGTATTGTGAAAAAGCGTGACATGGATGTTTAGTAAAGGTTAAATAACAAAATAACAATAAGTTATTGTCTATTGAGCCTTAGACACCCTTCAATAGGTATTTATGGGAAAATGAGGCTAGTAGCACAAAGTAAAATTATGCAATAAAATTTATCTAAGTAAGTAAAAAACATTCGTTTTCAAACGGAAAGTAGGCAAAATTCAAAACTTTTATACTTAAATCTGATGGCTACTGTGGATCTCATTCATCATTTAAAATTAAATACACATTTAGATTTAATAATCTAGTCAAAAATATAGAAGTTATTGATTTGAGTACTTAGTTAATATTTACTTGCGAGTGACGTCATAACTCAGTATTTTCATACAAAAAAGCGTTTTTGACATTTCATAAAAAGTTGCTGATTTGACTAGTAGGCAAATAGCGTATTGTAAGTCCACAAAATTTAAAAAAATAAAAATATAGGTAACAGTGACATAATTTATTGCTAATACTTGCATGTTTAAAAAGTTTCACACGCAGTTGGTATATTCTTAGCTAAATAGAAAGAGGCATCTTATGATAGAGATAGCTAGCCAAAAAATAAAAATAATCAATCGCCTACTTTTTAGTAAGAAAGAAGTTATGTGTCTGCTTATAAATTACATTTTTATAACATCGCATTTTTTCTGCTAAGAGCGACTCCTATCAGAATAAACGATCTAACTCGACTAACCGACATTTTTGGAATTCCATCCTAAGAATAGCAGATAAAACATTTATAAAAAAAAAACTTAACCCAAACCCGTTTCCACAAACATAATTAAATACCAATAAACACATTTAAAATACTTTTTTCAGTAAACAAAGTTGATTTTGTATCTCCATCGTTTGTATGGAGATATGTAGAGACAGATAGAGTCACCCCAAAGTCGTAAATTTTCTTGGACAGAGGTTGAAATATGTTGGCACATGTTGTCGCGTGACCTGTGGATTATTAAGTTGTAATAAATTTTACACACCTCTGCATTATTATATCAACATAATGTATCAAGGAACTTGCGTTTAAAGCAAGAAAATAATCCCAAGGGATTTAAAGTTGTATGGAAATCCTTAATAGCCCAAGGGTTATTATGTGATTTGAATTTGGAATGTCATGTGAACTACTAAGAAAATAATTTTCAGAAAAAAAAAATATGGCTGTGTGTGTATTAAAACTGTTGCCACACTCGCCTTCTGCGCCTCCCGGCGAGTGTAAAAAGGCTGTATGACTAGTTATCTGTATGTGCTCTTTGCTTTGTATAAAAAAAAGAAACTAAAAAAAAGAAAACGCGGTTTGATTTTGCAAAAGTTTTTCTCTCATTGATTATTACTTCCATTTCGTAAATTGTCGAGTGAAATTAATATTTTGACTCCAGAAGACATTGTGACTAGTATTTTATCGTATTTTGTTATTTATGTTGAATATGTTAAATACGATCAATTCGTTTTTTGGAAAAATACGTAGGTAGTGGATTGTGAACGTGAAGTGTAGTTCAGTGAGTGTGAATTGACTTTCGGATCTGTTGCTTCTGGTATGTTTTCAATATTTATTTATGTATCAATATTACATGATTAGGTATATTTCTGAGCTTTATTATCTTACAGACGCCTGCCACCGTCTAAGTAATCTGTGCAGTAGGTGTGTAAAATATAGTATGCTCCTCGGGAATAAATGTGTCTTCGCCTTGGGCAGACTTGAATCCCTCGCTACATTCAGGATTCTTGTCATAATTCCCTCGCTTCGCTCAGGAATTAAAGATTTAATTCCCTCGCTGCGCTCGGGAATTAATCCTAGAATCCTTCATTCCGCTCAGGATTCAATATGCTGCCCGTGACGTTAGACACTGCTTTATTCCCTCGTTGCCTAATATACTATTATGGCCCTAGGGAAGGTGTTTGGAAATGACTTTCTAATTTTTATAGTTAATTCAAAAATGTATAGGGAACAAAACGCGAATAATATTATGTTGGAAATTTTGTATAGCATCAAATACACATAATTTTTAAACAAGATATCCTTATACCGACATTCAGTTAGCGTAATGCATTTAAAACTGTTGTTGCCTGAAGCATACGAGTATAAGCAACCAAAAATATTTTTATGTACCTACTCGTAGTACCTTCTACAAAACAAACAAGTAATTTTAAGAGCATGAGAAAACATTAAATCATCTTATCTGAAATCTATGTTGACAATTACATCTTCTTTCATTTGCAGAACAATTACATAGATAAGTATCAGATGCTGCGTGTATTTTTATACATAACTACTGACTATGAGAGCTCTCTCTCTCTTTCCAAGCGAAACAAAACAGAGAAGTCGAAAGACGAACGACGAAGAGGTATTGGTCCATGAAAGAACTAGAGGAATAACTTACCACTGACACTCGAAAACTCTTGGATGTGTGCATATTGTACATTTTACCCGACTGCCAAGGAAGGGTTATGTTTTTCGAGCGTATCTTGTATGTATGTATGTCCTCATATTTCTTTATTACCTCGTTTCCCATCCTTACCTACGAAGCAAAACTCTTTGACAGACACTCGCCAAAGAATGATACGCAGAATACTCGGGGTTCGACTGATGGATCGAGTTGGAAATACGACACTGAGATAAACGAATGCATTCAAGCAGATGGTAAAATTAGCCACTGACTGGATTCTATAAGAAAGTTGGCTCAGAAAAGACTAAAAAAGGTTGTAGAATGATTTGCTAAAGTTCAATAGGTACAAATTTATCGAATTAATTATACAGTCAAAGACCAGGGAGCCTGGAGAAAAAGGAAGGGAGCCTTTTCCTATCAGAATAGGCCTAGTGTAACATTAGCAATTTTTTGACAACATTATACGACAGAATATCTTGGATCCAAAATATGAGAAATAACATATCTTTCAACCGTAGACAGGATGTGAACCTGCGGCTTTATATTCGTATATTCGTACTTCGTATTCCAAAGACGCAGATTCATTTTCTGTCTATGGTTGAAATTTTTTATTTAATGTTTCTCATAATTTTGGAAATAAAAACATCACATAAAAATAAGTATCTTGGATCCAATAATTATTACTCACTATAGGCATTTTTATATAGGGATTATCTAACTGAAAGAAATGTAGAAATAAGCAAATGCAAATACATACATAAGTGCATAATGCAAAATAAATAAGTATATGATAGGAAACTTACGAGTATAACATTACTAGGAAAAAAAAACATTTTAATTTGCTACGCCGTAGCAAGTTTTTAGCCTCATAGGAAAATTAGATATCTAGTTAGGTATATTATGTGTAAGAAATGTAAACGGTAAATGCATATTACACATGTTCACTATATACCTAACTATGCTTGACCAAATAAGGTACATAATATATAATGTATTGCAGTAATAAAAAAATAAAATTTATTATAAATATTTGCTATGCCGTAGCAGGTTGCTCCCTGCCTGAAATTGCTTTTTTTAAAAACTCTACGAGATGTTTTCTCATATATACATACATACATACAATCACGCCTGTATCCCTAATAGGGTAGGCAGAGCAAAAACGACCTAAACATAGGTTGTTCCGCCACGTCTGACAAGTTTCGAGGGCTAATACAGATGATGATTATGTATATTGCTATAGTGACGGGTTGTCAGCCCATCGCCTATGTTTTCTCATACATTTAATATTTAGGTTGTGATGTGGGTAGGTATGTATGTTAATACTGACTCTGTGACTGCGATGTTGTGGTGTTGAGAGCTGTGGTCGCCAAGTCCAAGTTGAAGATTGTGATGATGGGAGAAGGGTACCCCAGGGGGGACCTAAATGCAACCGGACATGTTACGAAGTTGTATAATATGCAGATATTATCTGCAGATCTCTGAGAAAACTTGGACGCTGCGTTTCAGAACTTGTGTTTCTTGATGTGGCTACATCTGTTGGCTACACATTCGATTTTGCCTTTTTTTGGTCGTTGTTAATAATTTCAATTCTTGGGAATTCTTGGAAGGAGGCTTATAAATCTGTTAACTAATTAATTATGAACTATATTATTTGTAAATTATTTTTATTAATGCAATTTATTATTATTTTCACTATTTATTGTAAAAATGTTGTATGGAATTAAATATAGCTTAATTTTTATTATTTGTATTTATTTTCTTTTCTTTTCTCTCCTTTTTAGAGGTATTCTTATATAATTTTAATAACAACGACAAGCTAAGAAAGACTAATAAACAACGTAATTACCTCCCAACACAAAAAAAAGTCAAAAACCACCAACGCTGAACTAAGAAGCAACAAAGCCACAATTTTTCAAATCCGTTCCCTGCTCATACAACTTCGTAATTAGCAGTTAATTTTAATTAAGGCAGAATCGTGCGCAAGACAAATGCCCATCATTATACTTGTGATTCAACTGTTTTAATTGATGCTCTAATGATTGGCGTTATCTGCATCTACCTGTTGTTTAATTGTGATAATGATAAGTTCGGTTGCAGTGCTGATTATGACTGAGTGAACATTTTATTTGATGAGATTGATTCCTGATGATGATGAGACAAGGAAAAATTATGACTGAAAAAAGTGTCAGTCGAGATTAGAGATTATTCTGAGACACGAGTACTGAGCTTCTTTTTTCTTAAACCGTAATGTTCATTGAAGCAGGTATTTCTTAAATTCTCACTAAAGTTGCGGACATTTAATAAGAAGAGGGAGCGTGGAACTGAAAGAGTCATCATTGATTGATCACATAAAAACTGAGAAAAACGGACACCGAAGAGTAGACACATTGCTGTAACGTAAAGTAGGAATGGAGGAATTCAGACACAGTAAACATGCAGAAAAAGTAGGCTACATGAAGCTGTTTATACTTCTGCTGCTGGAGAAGATTGTACAAACCTTCACTGAAAAACTATTCTAGTTTTACTGATGGTGATCAGATTAAAGTAATATTTTCAAATTAATACTGCAATAAGGATTATCAAATGGAGTAAAAAGTCTAGTATGATCCTACTAAATAGTAACAAAAACAAAATAATTGATCTAAAATTAATAAGTTGTCCACCTGAAGAAAAAACATGATACCTACATAGAAATGCTTAGGCTCTAATTGATGTTTTATGATTGACAAATCTATCGCGTGCTGAAAATGCATAATTAATTACATAAACAGTTCAGCAAAGTATGTAGTAAAAAATAAAACTGAATAAAAACATAAAACATAGGATGTTGAAGAGATTTAAGTAGGATTTAATCCAAAGTTAGAAAATAAATTTTCCTTAAATCTGAACTAAGCTCTTACTTTTGCTGCTAACATTTGTATATTTTCATTTTATTGCCAGACAGAAGTAATTACTGATGACAGCAATGCTCTTTGAGTATGTGGTGGCCAAAAAGCTAGGCCTCATCATCATAGCCTAGCTTTTTGGCCACCACATATTCAAAGAGCTGATTGAATGAGCTGGAGTATATTTTCCTTCACCGTAGAGAACATGTAGGCTATCCCATATTCTATTTTGAAACTGATATGAACTGTAACGTGGTCTCCCGACAGTAGTCAGACAAAATGTTTTACCACAATGCAAACGGTAACTGAACTGACATGGAGCTACATACAACCCAGAATACGCAACCTTGAAGAAATATTTATGAAACACAGAAAACTTACAGGTAGCAAATGATTTATTGTTCGTTAAGGCTACATAACTTATCTAAAGTCCCAAAAATAAAAGATTCAAATGTCTACAAGTTAACCGAAATCATATTAGTGATATGTTATTAAAATAGTCGACTCCTGCCTGCTAGGCCTGTCTTGAATACGTAGATTTAAAGTAAGAGTAAAACTATGAACAAGTTATATCTAAATGCCAAAATACTTAATAATTCAGTTTGCACACAGAGAGTAAAAAATAAACATCATAAAACTCGTATTAAAAATGCATCAGTGAAGCCGTTGAGTGAAACGCCATCATCTTCCTAATCTTACAAAATTAAGGATGCTTCATCATCAGGAATCAACATTGGAAAAAATATCATATAATATACCTATACTTTGACGTTTAGGTACCTATCGAAGAATAAATAATTTTCTTTTACGATTTATTTCTTTGACTTGAATAGATACTGTTTATTTTATAATTCTTGGCCATTTGTCATTTTCATAATTATAATCTTTTTAACTCGTTTGTAGAAATCCAGCTCTTTACTTAAAGGCACCGTCAAGATCTTCTGTATTTTATTCGCTTTCATTCTTTTTGCGCAGGTCGTGTCTGTTACTACTGGCTGCCTCCATTGCTCATGCCAGCTAAGTCCCAATCCATCAGAAAAACCCGCATCCTTATTTTGACGCGTAATAAGTTCGAGATCATATATTTAATTCGTCACACCGGGTAGAGAAACCGTATGCAAACAAACTCCATATTTATCAGGTAGTCCTTTGAATTGTTTATTTTGCAAATCGCCATTTTTATCACCCAGTTTGCTGTCAGTATTGAAACCCTGATGCATGGGGCATGTCCGTTCGCCTAGACTTGAATTTAATACTTTGTATGTATTAAAAATAATAGCTTCTTGTGACATCTGTACGTTACTTTTGAATTATTGCTTTGAATAGAGCCTGTGTTTATGATAATTTAATTGTACAAAAATAAATGTTGGAGACAAAGTGAATAATAACTGTGATGAAAGTTTAATAGGAGCTTTTGTAGAGTTTTACCAAAATATGGTCAGCAAAATATTATGAGGGTATCTTTGGTTAAAAATACCTGACCATTTATCTTTTTCATATTATTTAGATGAGACAAACAAAATAAGTAATAATTAATTCAACTTATTACAAAAAATACAAAATTAGCCACCTAACCTACTTAACTTCTAAAATGGTTTCACCTGTAGTGGCAATGGTAACCAAAAAAATAGAGAAACAAAATACCAAAACAAAAGTGCGTCATAACAATGCAACAAAACTCATAATAAGAGATCCACAACACAACACAACAATCACTAAACTAAACATCCATAATCATCAATCGGTCCATTGAAATCGGATACGTGTTGCGACGGTGTACCCTAATTACGTTAAGCGAAAAGCGTAGCGGTGAGCGGAAGCGGGCGGATAAGCGGAGCGGGCGCGGGAGCTCACACGTGGCGGGCTCAGCTCAGGTGCGCCCCGCCCCCCGCCCCGCGCGCCCCGCCGCTTGACGCGCGTCAACTCGCCCGGCCGACCGACGACCGCTCACCTCATCGTCAGACGCGCGCTGTACTCGACGCTCGAACGCCGGGAAAACACGAGCCGTTTTCCGCCGCGACGACACGCACTCAAGTTTACGCGCATTCGAATTTCAAAAGTTTCTTTTTATTTTTCTGTTCGCACTAAAACTGTTCTTATTTTGAAAAGTTTGTTCAGTAAATTATTTTTTCGATTGAAAATAATTTGAATTTTGTGAAAAGTGTTTGGAAAACTTAAACTTGTGGGATGTTTGTGATTTATCTTAGAGTTGTCTGGTTGTGAAAATTTGTCGCAAAAGTTTGCTGATTGGTCACTCTGAGACATATGAGAGTGAGTATCTTATTTTAATTTAGTTTATTTTGATTTAAAGCCCCTATCTTAAAATTTTCTTTTAAACTGTAGTCAATTTATACAAGTGGAGTTGTATTGAGAGGGATGTCGTGAAATCACACCGTGGCGCAGTAAATCTCTCACGCCATGTTTCCGAGTTGTCCACTTGACACGGGGCATTAAAAGTTATTATATCCTCACCGCGGAGCTCCTTATATTCGTATTAACACACAATTAAAACATATTCAAACAGGCTATAACATTTTATCGTCCAATGAAACATTTTCTGAATTGGTCGATATAAAAACTTTTGTGAATACGAAGTTGGTGACTTCTTCGAAACAGAAAAAGTTTCATTATTGACATTTATTAGTTTTTTAAATTTGCAATTTCTGATTGAAAATAATGATGGACTTCTTACAAATAAAGAGTTTCTTAAATATATTTCAACTTAAGTCAGATTTCTTTACCATTACTGACAGTGCATAACCAAATACGAGACTAAACACCTAATCTATAAAAAGTGGTGTTTCCACTCTAAAATTTAAAGGGAAAGGAACTCCCAAATCTTCTGTCACGATCCAAATCAAACAAGACACAACAAAAGCTATCGAACGGCCGAATTAAAATTAAAAACGACACCAAAACATGTCTTCAAAGGATGTCTGGGAAGCGGAATACGCAGTACGAAACAAAAAAAAGGAAAATAAAAAAATAGAAGAAGCAACAAGCAATGAAATTGTTCGGCCCATTTAATGCGGACCGGACGGGAGTGACAAAAATTCTAAACTGAAATAAACTGAAGTTGGAACACATGTGTACGTCACTCCGGAGAAACAATAAGATGCATTTAGAGGAGCATTAAGCATTTTGATAAATATAGGAGACAGATATAGTCCGATTGTAGAAGTATTATATCGATTTAGACAAATAAACAGAAATTCAAGATAAGTAATACGATTATGAAGTAGGTAAGGGCAACGCGATGTGTGAAAAAAGTGAACATTATGAACTGCTCGTTAAAGAGGTAAAATCATCTAAATTGAAGTCAAATTTCTATTAAGTATCTCATAATGACGATGGTGCTTTCTGTCTAATTGTGCCTGGTAAATCAAACTAATCCAAAATAAAATTTGATCATACCTCTGTTAAGGAAGTAAATAAATCGGTATTCATTAACAATCATTGATAAAATAATATTTTAAATGGCTCAAATTATTAAGATTAGAATTTATAAATCTCACATTAAATATGAAACTTTTTGAATGATTCTGTAAAGGATGTTTTTAGTAGATGTCGATTTAACTAAAGTTATCTTCTTCCATTATTTACTTTTTATACCTACATAAGGTTGGATACTCAACGCGATGGAGGACTTTAATTGATAGACGTAAATCGAATTAACGTAGGTACTTGACATACCTACTACTATTACAGCACAAGATTATGGTAAAGTATAAGCTATGGTCTTTACAAAAAAATATAGGTAGGTAGTTTGATATGAAAAACCTTATAACAGATAAATTATCATCTATTACCAGCTTAATAATAGCTTACTTTAAGTAACTGAAGAAGGGTAATAAAGATTGAATAACATTTTAAACGTTTCACAATATGCAATTAAGTTAACTGTGACTGTAAAAGAATGCTGAATACAATTTGTGTTTATTTGTAAGTTACCAAATCAGTATTCGTTTGTTATAAAAGATTAAAAAACCTACAGTTGTACATTTCGAAACAAAAACAATCAAAATAAATAAAGAATGACCTGATACAAAGATGTGACCAAAAACGACTTTATCATGTATTCGAGAACATACGCCTGAGAAAATGCAAAATTAATGCACATGCGGAAAAATGGCACACAAAACAGCAAAGTGACCGCCGAAATTCACACATTTGTCATTCGATGCGTACACGCAAATAAATCCAGAACACAATGACTGCTAATTTGCCTGTAAAGACGAATGCAGCGAGGAGTACATAAATCGGGAGAAGTCGAGTCATATCGGCCTACCGCTTACACCCATAAAGCTTTGCGGACACTTTTATGGCCCTACCACGTGGCACAGTCGGGATTTTTTCCACACTTGACATGTGCACTGCCTAAGTCTTCCCAATATTAATTTATTGTTTTAGAATAGACCCCCAACGCGCAACAAGTGTTTTGTGACGAATTGTGCAATAGGTTCCACCTATAAATCTGTCTGTCAAGGAAGTGAATCTTTATAAACATCTAAATAAACATACCAAAAAGTGAATCTTCCTTAAAACCACTTTCCTTGTAATTTTGTTTATGCTTGCTTCATTAGTGAAAACATTTTTTTGTGATAATCGAGATACAGATAGTGTAGTGTCCAGTGAACAATGAGGTGCGTGTTTCAAATTTACATGTCTTCACGGGTTTGCATGTTTACCCGAGATAGAAATCGCAACTACGGTCGAGATACCTTACAATATCAATTTTTGTTTAAAACTTGATTTATAGCATGTATCACTTACGGTAGAGTAGATATATGAAATAATCTTATGTCTGTACTTTTCACATTAAGATTTACCGTTTTAAAGCAAGTGCATTATCTTCCCTCACATTTATCACCAATAACGAGACGACAAACTTGACCAACTAATGTGTCTCATTTTATCGCAGGTCCATCAATCAAGCTCCACTCCACGAGCACAATTGAAGCGGACGACGCAGTAGCACTTAACATGTCCAACTAAGACTATTCACTGCTCGTCCGAAGGATGACAACCGTCTAGCGAATTTGAGACAGAGGACTACAAAGCTGTTATCGATGAACGACCTAAATTACAACGCAGGAATGAGTTCCTACCAGTTCGTCAACTCCCTCGCGTCCTGCTATGGGAACCAGGCGCCAGGGCGTACAGGAACCCCTGTTGACCAGACTGGACATCCTGGCTTACCAACTCCTGGCGCGGATTACTACAATCCAAATGCAGCGGCGACTGGATATCCAAATGCCTGCTATTCCCCTCCACAAGTCGGGCATCATTACCCACAACATCCGTACGCGACTCCTGCGTCGGGAGCACACATGCAACCGCAAACAATGATCGATTACACACAACTACATCCGCAGAGACTGGGCAGCTCGGCAAGTCATATGCACCAACATTCGAACCCGAGCCCCGGGGCATTATCGCCCAATTTAATGTCTACGCCGCCCAGCCAAGCAGCCGGAGCTAGCTGTAAATTCGCCGATACTACATCGACGACCGGAGTTGCATCGCCTCAAGACCTTTCCACGTCATCTGGGCCTGGAAGAACATCACCGGGATTCAGTAGCGTCGGTCAAAATTCTAGTGGAACAACAAGCACAAAATTAGGATTGACTACTCCAATTGCATCACCTGTAGAGCACAAAGCAAACGTTAATCAGAACATCTCGAGCCCAGCGTCGAGCACATCGAGCAACGAAAGCAATGAGGCTAATAACTCTAGTTCAACGAATACGAAAAACTCGAAGTCAGCATCCAACACTTCGGCGAATCCCCCGCAGATTTATCCGTGGATGAAGCGAGTGCATCTAGGACAAAGTGAGTACTGAACATTAATCTTTTTCACTATGACTAATTTGCGTAGGCTTCATTCTCAACGGTATAAAATTTCGGTACGCAGTTAATAGTTTCTCGTAGATCGTTTCGATTCACACTTTTTTACTAGCGGCGTGAAATCACAAATGACTCGGCTTCCTCGCAGAGCTAATAAGCGTCGGCCGCGACCACGCCTCTAGTAAAACCAACAGTTTTATGAAATAGGCATAAGACTATTCATCAATTGGATGCCGAGGTGGAGACAAAACAAATTATATATCTATTTATAAAGCATTAGCATGCATTAATGTTGGATCGATATGGCTGACTGATGGATGATGTCCATAATAAGGCATAATGGCTTTGTTCGCGGGCGCTTCTACTGAGGATCCGAACTCCTTTTTTCTCCTTGGCTCCTAATGATGGGGAAATGCGTCGTCACCGTGACTAGAGATTTGAAGCTTCCTCACCTTCTGGTGTTAACCGTGAATTGGGTTATTCAAGGGTTAATCTCTTTTAAATTGAAATTTTAGAGCTGTTTGTTTTATTTTTAAATTCTGTTTTGTATTTGCCTTCAATTCTATTTTTTGAATCATCAGTAATTAAATGATTCACGGTTTTCATGCTTAAAAATACCTAAATGTGCATATTCTTATTAATCGGGAGTATCAAAATTTCATTCAATAGCAAAAAGAGTTAAACATTATTACATATTCGTAAGTTAGTTCTGGATTTTGTACACGAAAAAAAAATCATTGAACGACTAAAAAGTTTCGGTCACATCGGCTGAAGCTATTGATATCTCGAGATAAAGACAGGCACAGATGTTGTCGTTTCCCGGAATTTGGGGTGACTTTGTATTGTTTTCGGAACACAAATCCTCTGCGACCTTGTCAAGGTTCACACTAGCAATATTTTTTAATTAGTTCCACTTTTTTTATCTATTTTCAGCTTGCGCAAATTCAAATTTCTGTTGTCAAATAGTTTGTCATACATAATGTTTGTTTCATTTCTTTTACTTTAGAAATTATGCAATGGAGTGTCATTTTCTCTGTTTCAAAGATTTTTTCGTAGTCTTTTTTATGATTATTTCTTTATATTTTTTTATTGCTAAGGCGCACCTTATCATTGAGTTTTAATTCAAGGCAGATAGGAATGGAACTTACCTATTAATCCAGGCAACAAATCAAAGTTGCCACAATCACACTGCTCATAAATTATTGTATATTCATTACTATTTAGTATGTATCTACAACTTGATAGGTACATACAATACGCAATGCAGTCTTGACAAAGCCTTATTAAAATGTAAAATTATAAGGCCTATCGCACACGAGCGACGACTGTTGAACCAAATAGTCATAGGTACTCTTGTACACCATGTAGGTGTAATTTATGACTCTATTATCAAAGATACAACGATACGTCGTTCCTAATAAATAAATATGTATTGTTAAAAAAATTATGCGAGCTAATTTGGTTATTCATAGGTTTTGCGGTAATTTATTGATAAATGTAGGAAAAAAATAGCCTGACCTAAAATTTCTCTCTAAGCCAAAAAACTAATGAAATATTTATAATTCTAATTCATCAGGAATACGCAAAATTATTGAGAAATGTTTAAAATTTTCGTTGCTATTTCACCCATCATATTATACATATTAACACGATGTCTTTTGCGTTTTTGCTGTTTCTAAAATCCTTTTTTCCTTTACACTGCCTTTTTAGGCCCGCAGCATATCTGCAGTTGTACAGTCCAAGCCTGTGTCAGTCGCACGGTTGCAGTACACTTTAATATGCAAATAGAGTGGGAAGGAAACTAGAGGTCGAGGCCCTTCATGTTTCCAGGCCATAACTCACCGCCCCATGCGTGTTAGACTTATAAGATTTCAATACTCTATTATTTAGCGTTAGTTACTCTACATTCTCGTGGCAAATGAAGTCGTCATAAACGGGAAGGGTTAATTTGATAGTAGTTTAGCATAAGACTGATGGATGGTCTTATCGGAATGATTGACTGAGTTAGAAAGCCAAAATGCATTGGTACACGTACTATAATTTATGATAGATTCAAATAACTACCAGCTAATATTTAAGTGACAAAAACAATAGCCAGACAGATCATTACTAAATATACATACCAATCAATTATTTTTAATTTTCTTATGTATGAAAAAATGGACTATAAAACATAAATTGTACATCATTATTGACTGCTCTTGACACCAAACCCTAGCTATTCAAAGCTAATTATAGCTATATCTTCGTTTGTTCACCAGCTATTCACACCCACATAAGTATTTCGCTCATCCGCAGAAAAAACGGCACTAATGACATTTACCACATTTTACAGGAGGCAGCTTTAAAGTTTTTAAATTTTTTGTTATCAAATACAAACTATGTATCGAAAGTAACTGTGTCGCAAAGTAGTTAATATTATTGTACCAATATTTAGCTATTTAAAAAATACTATTATTACGTATCCAAAGTAGCTAATCTCTTTAAAATTATCATAAACCATGATGACAACCTACAGTTGTGTCATTTTTCTACTAAACATTATTTTTTAATGTAGTTGTGACATCATAAACGCTATGGCAGGGTAATGAAAATTCGTCAAAAATAAATCTGGACCCCATGGTTCTTCCTTCAGGTAGGGTCGCGCGCTCCCTGCGAAAGACCAAGCCCCGGAAGGCCCCTGGCATCGACGGCATCACCAACATGGCCCTCCGAAATCTGTCCCAGCGTGGCATAGCAACCTGCACCCGCCTATTTCACGGGGTACTAAGAACCAGCTTCTTTCCAAAAGAGTGGAAGACTAGTGTGGCAGGAGCCCAAGCCGGGCAAAAATCCACAAAATCCCGAGAGTTACCGGCCCATAACTCTCTCCAAGGTCTTTGAGCGCTTACTCCTGGGGTTCCTGACGCTCCACATTATCGCGCGCCGCGTGCAGTTTGGCTTTCAAGCGGAGCACTCAACTATACCCTGCAACTGTCCAGAGTATTACACCAAATGGCCGTGAATATCAACAAAAAGGAGCACATGGTAGCAGTATTTCTGGACATGGAAAAGGCCTTCGACCGGGTGTGGCATACTGGTCTGATGTACAAGCTGGCCACCACCAACGTCCCATGCCGCCGGGTTCACACCATAGCCACCTTCTTAGATCACCGCTATTCCAAGGTGAGGGTGGAGGACCACGTCTCCACCGAGCGGAATAACAGCCGGAGTCCCGCAATGCTGTCTATATCCAGCCTTGTATTCGTTGTACACTGACGACATCCCTTTCGGCGACAGGACAGAACTGGCCTTATACGCCGATTATGCCGCCTACTTCACTTTCTCTACCAGTGCTGACTTCGCCGTCACAAGGCTTCAAAAGGCGCTGAACTTGCTACCCGCCTGGCTAAGCAAATGGCGACTAGCCGCCAATGCCTGCAAGACCGTGGCCATCATCGTCAGTTGCCACCGCATCATACCGCCACGACACCTATCATCCACGCTCTCATTCCGATCTGTCAATCAATCCCTTGGTCTGGTCTTTCACGGTTAAATACATTAATAAATTTCGACTTCCCATTCCGAATGTAATTTTAGAAAACAACCATGACGTAACTCTAGCGATTTATCATCAATGTTGCCAAAATACCGTGCAAAATTACTACGAAATAAAAAACAAAATGAAATTTTGTCAACAGTAAGAACAACTTTATCTTATTATATTTAAACGAATTGGAGCTAAACCGGCACAAAATGCATTTAATGTCGTAATTATGCTTAAAATAAATGAAAATCTGGTGTAAGAATGACACAAAGAACAATTGTGCCGATATAGTTCCAACATTACTCTTAGGTAAATTAATGAAAGCCTGGAGTAAGAATGACGCAAAGAACAATTGTGCCCAAATAGTTCCAAATTTTAAATAAATTTAATGTCTCAATTAACTTTGTGTCGATGTAGCTCCTGAACACGTCCGCACTCAGCAGAACTCCCCGCGAAACTGGCGATTGTGACGTTCTTGATCCCAAGAGGGCGAAAATTTAGTATCAAAGTAAGAACGGCACTGCGCCGTCTAGGGGTAAATACTGGAAATACGAATGTGCCGTCTTTGCTCCGGATGCATTTATACTCAAGGGTAATTATGCCATTAAAAACTCGATTTTGGAAAAAATGCAATTGTGCCGTTTTTTCTGCGGATGAGCGATTTATCCTTTTGTCTTCAACAAACATAGGTGCTATAAGAATTCTACTTAAATCTACATATCTATATGTAAGATTATATGTAAGTATGCATGTATATGTAAGATACTTAATGCATGCAAGGTGTTTGTTTATGCGGTTTCGTGCTAAAATTTAGCTTCCCATACAAACGATAACAGAGGGATCACGCGATTCGTGGTATCCTGGTGCCTGCGAAGTATTTTCAGTTATTTTATTAAACAAATAGTTTTTGGCTTATCATTTGGTTTTTGCATTTCTAAAGCACTTTATGCTTTTTCGTCATATGAAGTAAGGTTTGTACGTGCCTATATTTTGCCTGTTTTAACTTGAACATATTTAGGCTTTAGGCGTGTTACCTAATAGGTATCCAGAGATAGGTAAAAAAAATTGACCGTCGATGAATGAAAATATAACCAATGCGTCCCTAAAATTCTTTCTATTTCAAGTAAAAGCATAAAATACCTACCTAGTTTATTGATATAAAACACAAGCAAGAAATAAGGTCAACAAAAATGGAACCTGCATTTTGCATCTAGCCACAAAATTATGTACAATCTTTGCTGTAATTTCAATACGCTGCAAATCGACTCAAGAATCAGCTAAGCAAATAATATTTCTTGCTCACAATACTTAGATAAGTAAAGCAATAAGCTAGATGCGATACCATTTAAAGATCATCCAAGATTGCTATGTAGGAGGACTATTGAAGATAGTCATCTCTTGAACTTAAGTATAGGGCAACTTAAACTCGTTCGGAGTTTAAAGGTCTGTTCACATCGAACCTACTTTAAAACTCGTCTAAAATCCGCTATGCATAAATTTTAACATGGACTCATAAATTTTTAAATTAATCTGTTCAATATTTATGATGATTTTATTGCTTATAAATCGTTATTTATGGAGTGTTCGGAAAATATAAACATTGGTAATTTAAACAAAATATAATTACTTAATACCATTCTTTGAAATTTTAATATATTCTAAAAATATATGATAATAATATCTACTGTCTCTAGAAGTAAACATATTTTTGCCCTATTTAGGAAGTTTAGGTAAAGAATATAAAAAAAATACATAGGCAATAAAGTAAAATTGTGTGTACACTTGGATAAAATAAAATAAATGGTGTTTCCCTCTTTGTCTTAGCAAACTTTAGGTTAGGTACCAACTACCAAGCAAGTTACACCACAGGCGATTAGTAAAAAAAATAACAAATTAAATTCCGCTAAAGATTAGCGGCTGGAGTCAGTGTTCGCTCATAAATAAATCACGGCTGGCGACCGACGCGGATTAAATTATGACTCAAATAATATTATGCTAAAGGTATGCTCTGTAGTAGCATTTAATGGACTCCAGCCTATAAATGCCGTTTTAGTGTGCAATTAGCGTTTTTATAAGGAAAAACTGGTTAGAACCGGTTTAGGTATTGAGAAATGGTCGAGTGAAATAGAGCATTGCGAGTAAGTGTAAGGTTTAGGTTAGTGGAATAATGAGTTGATCACCTTTGATATGGATCGTTTTTTGGTTAAAAAATAATCTTTAATCTAGCATTGGCATTGTTGATTTTTCCTAATATTTCCGTATCGTCATTCTTTTCTTCTTTAATGTCAATAAGTCTCTAATTTGTTGCATAATTTTCATTAATGTCCTTTCAAAAAAAAATTTTATTAAAAAATTACCTGCAGTTATGAATAGTCACCTTAGTATCGATCTATGCCAAGATAAAACCCAAATCGCAAGAATACTACCGGCCCGCCTCGTCCAGTCAAATGCAGAAAGGGTTCACGAAAATAAGCCGCTGGATAAAAATAAATAAAGTTTTGTTAAGGGATTAGTGAAACCGGGCCCCGGTTGGTCGAACAGAGAGCAATGGCGGATCGGCGGCAATGACTTTGCAGTATCTCCTCGCTAAAATGTCGACCTGTTCATGTATACTATACGTGCTTTGTATGCATATGAATGCCTTTTTTTGAGCTATGTTTTATAGGGCGCGGTAATAATTTTATTGCTTATGTATAAAACAGTACGTCCGCAAATATGTAATCAGATTAATTCTTAAGTTCAGACTTTGTTTTAGAAATATTACTGCAAATAACCTCAGAATCCCTCTAATAATATTAAAAAAATTTGGAAATCTGTTATTCGGATGTTTATCATTCAATCACACAGCACACTTCAACCACTGGACGAATCAGAATGAAAATTAGCAAGGACCAGCCTGGATAAGGCATAGGCTAATCAGTTTGGTGAAACCGGGCCCCGGTTGGTCGAACAGAGAGCAATGGCGGCAATGACTTTGCAGTATCTCCTCGCTAAAATGCAGTATACTATACGTGCTATGTATGCATATGAATACCTTTTTTTGAGCTTGTTTTTGCGTTATATTTTATAGGGTGCGGCGTCTTTGCATAATATAAAACAGAAATGTTCTGGAAAAACGTTAAAATATCTAACTAAGTAATTGATTGTATGTTTGAGTTTATTGGTTTTAGAAATATTTCCGCATAATTTATCTGGAGAAAATATTTAATTCATAAAACTAAAACTTAAAATTAAGTATTTGATAACAAAAGGTGTTATTAATAAAATAATAGGTCATAACAGAAATAAATAAGAGCAGCAACCACATCTGGGTAACGTTCAGCGCCGAAAGTTGCGTTCACACACTGTTATGTACTGTTAGTGCTTTTTGTACGGTCTACAAACACCCGCGGATGGTTCAGCGCTACGCTGCGTAACGCCGAACCTTCAGTTAGGCCGATTGTTCCGCGAGTACTCTTTACCACTAACATCCTTTTTTTAACACCCAGAATTACCATTACACCTTGTGTAGCACCATTTATTAAACGTCACTCATCACGCAGAACACTACGCCGCGCAAAACTTAACCGTTCGGATTGGTGTGTCGTTCGGCCGCCGAAAGTTCTACCATCGAACGCTACGCAGGTTTAGCCCTAACAGAGACGTGGCGAATTCGGCTTTAAGACGTTGATGCTCTGCCAACTTAGTAAGGAATACAGGTGTTCTCTACATCTACACCTAATCGTAGACTTGCTTATACATACATACATATAATCACGCCTTTATCCCTTATGGGGTAGGCAGAGCGTAAACGACCTAAACAAAAGACGTTCCGCCACGTCTGACAAGTTTTGAGGGTTATTCCAGATAGATCTGTCTGTATATTGCTATAGTGACAGGTTGTCAGCCCATCGCCTAAATTACAATACTGAAACCCTCGAATCCCTTAGCTGATTTTTACAGCATGCCCGGGAGGAGATGCAGCTGGCACATTCTATGTTTTTCTATCACTCCCAGTCCAGCATGGGAAATCATGTACTTTTATCAGCAAAGTCTCTATAAGAATTAAATTTTAAGACACCCTGTGAAGGACAGAAGGTAAATATGGCCTTGTAATTTAAATTACATGCTGGTTTATAATGTTGGTAAGAATTATGTAAAACGGCCGGTAAGTTTCTGATGGTAATTAGGTAGTACGTGTTAAAATTCACAAGCCAGTTTACCATCTGCCTTGCCCACTCGTTTTACATACAGGGTGTTTTTGTAATAATAAAGTTAAATTATTATTTGTTCAAAAACAAGGCTTATCGGTATAAAAATAAATAACGTCAATCTCCCTCCGTCCCTCTTGCTTTCTTCTGCCGCCAAGCAGAAGTTTTCGCACTTCTGTGTTTTGGTCTGAAAGACAAGAGAGTCAGTGAAATTACCGGCACACGAGATATTCCACTTTAGGTCTCACAGTGCGCAATGCACTCTGCTATTTCACTAGGATCTAGTTAACATTTACCTTGATGAAAATATCGAATTATCAATACAAACTATCTTCAATACACCAATAAAGTAAAGAAGCATACCTACAGAGAGGGGAAGGTACCATGTGCAATAAAAAAAAACACGCCTTTTGGTATGTTCATGTTTACTACTTACTGAGCTTAATTATATATAAAAAAGTAAATAACAAATGGTTAAAGGTAATCAACGAGTGTACCACTGTTTTCATTACCAACAATTTTGTTTTTCTGCAACCCCAACCAATAAATTTTATGAAATAAGCTGTTGGACACATTGCGAACTTAAAGTTCAAGCGGCCGATTCCGCTAATGCAGTTGTGTGTATCGTTCTGTTGCAAAAATACCTTAGCAGTCAATTACCTCAATAGAGTTTGATTAAACAATTTATTCGTTAGTAAGAATGTGGAATGTCTCTAGTGCCTGTAATTTCACTGGCTCAAACTAGTTTAAAGTGAATAAGACAATTTTGCGAAATTGAAATTTGCAAAATCGTCTCTTGTCACCCTCTCTATCTAACTTCCTTCACCTTTCATATTCGATTCGATATGGCATTCGATATTTTTAAATCGCTAAATATCGCGAAGGTGCTAAAATATAAAGGTATGTACTTATTAATATCAGTAAAATCCGATCCGAAGTTCATGTGAGGGACTCCGCTAAACCTCTCTCCCAAGAGACGCGGACGAACCAACTTCAATTATTGATGGCAACTTTTAGCCCCAGTAAAATATAGGGGAAGGTGCTGCTATTTTTCATTGGGTTAGCAATGCTCGCGGTCTAACGGTTTCTAACGAAACTTGACTTAGGTAAAGAATTTCTGATTGGGTTATACACCTGTCTCCGTTATGGGGAAGGTGGATCGTCTATGATCTTTTAAAATTTGTCATTTGGAAGATCAATTCAATTTACTTAGATAAAATTTACTGCGTGTTGTAGGATGTCAAAATTCAAACGCTTAAATTACAATAGGCATACTGAAATCCTCGTTTCCCTGTACTCTATTGACTTTTTCAAAATGTCGATAAGAGAAAGCCTATATGTTTTTTAAATCGCTTCCAGTTTAACATGGAAGTATATTATATTTTTATGTAATATTTCTGTCATGTAGTTTACCTTCTAATAACTTATACCAAACCATGTTTGGTAGTTAGTATATTTTTTACCTTAATAATATAATTTATGTTCCATTTTTAGATTCATATTTCTACTTGCGTTGTGAGAAAAAGAGGCATGCGCTAAAATGTATGCAAAATAGTTTTTTATCAGTTTACGGGAAGCTGTCTCTTACACCCGGTATTAGTCAGCTGACAAGCTACAGACAAACTGGTAAGTTGTTGAAAAATAGAAACCAGTTGAAGCATTCTCTTTTCTTTTTATTCCTCATTTTTCACATAAATCGTGTATCTGCGTTGAAAACACTTGTATATGCGTTCCCAGTTTTTGTGTATAATCGTCAGATCGACGTTTCTACGATGTCAGCTATTAAACTCATCATTACATTTAATTAGTAATTACCCAGCCATTGTATGGCGTGGCGCGTTTTTACAACATTACTTGCTATTAAGTAAATCGTTGTAATACTAAAGCCTGTGTTTTTACACGGTAGCCTTCTGAATTTCAATTAAAGAATTTATAGTGATGGAGAAAATGTAATTACTATAAAGTATATAAAAGTTTGACACGCTCTACTGAACTTAGCAGAAAAACAATTACTTAGGTTCTATTTGGAATAAATTGATTGTATAACTTACTTTTTACCGTAAGTAAAATTAATTTTACCTCATCTTTTTAAATTAAAATTCAGGTATATATAAATTAATTGTGTGCAACATAACTCCACTGTCCTGTGGATCTCGCAGCAAATAAATGCCATACGAAAAATTATAAGGTAATTGGGTACTTGACTGGGTAGCTTAAAAAATTCAAAACGTTTATACTTAAAACTAATGGCTAAAAATATTGTGGATTTCATTCATCATAAAAAAAATAATGCACATTTAGATTTTAATAATCGAATTAAAAGTATATAAGTTATTGATTTGATTAGTCAATATCTACTAAAATGTGACGTCATAATTTACTATTTTCATACAAAAAAGCGTTTTTGACATTTCATAAAAAGTTGCTGAAGACAATGTTGAATGGAATTTCGGAACATAATTTTGTTTGAATTTAACTTACCTACTCGTAAACATACTATGTACATTTCTTGCATTGCAATTTGTTTGAGATACAATCTGTATTATTATCTTGGTATCTAGATCAGCAATAGCATTTCTAGATACAATCGTTTGATATTCATTATCTCTACAGGTGGATGGTACAAACAGTATTTACAGTCATAAGTCATATTACATTTATAATAAGCTCTCTATTTAAATTCTATTCTATTGAAACTCTGATTTAAAGGTACCTACATGAAACTCGTCATGTGATTTGATATGATGTCATTTTACATAAGTACTTTAAAATTGTGTTAAATACTGTGCAAAAATTCAATGTGTATTAAAATTTACAAAATCTTAGGGTAGAGCTCAAATGGAATCTGAATGTTAGAATTATTATAAATGTTCATACTGTAGTTAATATACAATACAGAGAGACCACTATGAGTTCGCCGACAATTTTAATTCGTTTTCAATAAGGCATGTCGCCTGCTAGATCTAAGTAGTTCCCATAAGGCCGGGCTGCGCACACGCAGAAACACGCACATGTTTCTGCGTTCTACATTATCATAGCATAGACATCAGTCATTACTCAATGCTATCTGGAAGTGTGAGTGTAGCTTATGTATTTATTATAAATACTATTGTATCAATACATCAGTACCAACATGAATTAAACCTATCTTAGTAATATGTATCATACCTTTCAAATCAACTTAGGTAAAATTGATGAAGCCAGTTCGTACCTATGTTCACCGAAACACTTTTGCGACGTTATTTGGCTCGTGGAATATTTCAGTTTAATTTGATAAATATCACCTTATTTGACAAACATAGTCATAAGTACTTGATAATGATTTGAAAATCAGCAAAAACGTTCCTAATTCCTGAGTAGGTATCAACGATATTGTTAAAAGTACTAAGGTAGATCATTCTAGAGGAAAAAACTAAAAGCAAGCTGAGATAGTCTAACATCCAGAACTATTATGAAGGTATAATAATGCTCTATTATAGAGTCTTATCTTCCTAAACTGTCTCAGCATGCTTCGAGCACAAAAACTCTGTCATTTCCCTGCGCAAAGGCAACTTCACGCACAATATACCCACCATTGTTGTTCAAACTGTATGAACTAACGTCTTCATCTCATGACCGCCACAAAAAACAATATAATACTGTTATTGCTGTCAAATGTGATATAATGGTAACACTACAATTGTTTTCAAGTCCATAAATATCTTTTTACAAAGGATTCGCGGTTTCCTTAAAAGCTAAACGGGCTGATAAACATTTTTTTTTTTCTTCCATCTCTCGTCTTTCCTGCGGCGGTACGGAGTCTATAAATATTAATACAATCAAATGTTTTGACGTGGGCCTTTTTTAAGCTTTTATCTTGTACCTTCGCTTATTTTTTGTGAGCATCGATTTCGTTTTTATTTCGTGTTAATTTGGACAGCGAATTCGGTCTTTTAACAGATCGTAAAGTATAGAGTGGAGTGCTGGCGCCAGCTGCTTTTATTATCAGTGTTTAAGGCCAAATTGTAGGGAAATATTGAATAAAATTGTAATTTTTTTTTTGTATTGACCGTGACAAAATAGCATGTATTAAAAAACCGTATGACTGTGGGAATAACAATATTTTACGAATTAAATTTATCAATAGAGATCAAACCATTAATGTGTAAATTATTCAAATAGATCGTGCTTTATGACCGAAATCAATTTCAGAGCGCGTAAATTAGCATAACTATGATTACTCACACTCTATCATTAATTCTTAAATAAAAACATAAATCTACCGGCGTCTTAAAGACTTAAGAACAAACACCCACTAATTCATTCTGATAACATTCAATTTTCGACTCCAATCCTCATACGATAGGGTCGAAATAAGAGTGCCTTGTTTACTCTGTGGATTTCGACAAGATCTGATCAAGGTATCTAAAATGGTCACAGTTAGTGGGTTAACCACTTTAAATTGTCATCTGTCTGATTTATTTCTGTATCTTTCGCGGCCAACACATTTTTGTGATCTCCCGACCGAACGTTTCTTTCCCACATTCTTGTCTCTCGCTGCAATACATTAAACAGTAGGCATTTTAAACACGTTATAAAATAATTCAGTTTATTAAATCTAGTTTTTATTTTTCTATAAAATATTATGACGCCAGTTTTGCAGCACATTAGGCATGCACCACCGTTTCGCGCCAGAGGCGTATCCAGTGAAACGCTCGTAAACTATAATCAGTTTGCGGACGCCATAAATAATTGCGTAGTCCGGTCCGGCCCTGGTTTTTGTCGGGCGATGCGATGCGCCCGCGCAGGTAATATAGTCATAAATTTCCATAACCGCCACTCGATATCAAACATGGATTTAATTTGATTTTGGAGCCACACGTGTTGAGGTTGTTTCGTTGCGAGTTATGATCGTAGGTATATTCTGGATCTTTACCTACTGGTCTTCATTTTCCACTTTATATTACTATAAAGTAGTTCTGTTGAGTTAAATACAATTTATAGATCAACATGATTTATACAAATCCGCTCATATTGACCATTACTTTCAGACTATGCATCATGAAGGTGAAAGGTGAAACAAAGATCTTATCGACGACTAAATACTTAATATCAATCAGTTCACTATCATCAACCCAGTTCCCACCTATGATCGAAGACCCATCACGTATTACTGTCAAGCGTAATCAATAGGGCAAAAATATACTCCTAATGACACTTTTGACAATACCCGCCGGGCTGTTAGCTAACATACAATTTATTTGACAATCGATATGTCATTATCATTTAGTTTAGAAAAATATTTTACAGGGTGCTGTTTATTTTAAAATTGAACTCAGCTAACTTCGCCTCAAATTCATAATAGATGTTTCTGGATATCCATTTAGATAGAATTTTTCTATTATAGACATTTTCCTTAAAATCATTTCCTAAAACTGAAACTAAGATATATTTTTCAACACACACATACATGTCTTGCAATGAACGATTGATGCAAATAAAGCAATATTTCATGGGCGACAAACCACTTTGAACACGAAGCACAGCAAAAAACAAAACAAATCGATACCACACTATTCAAATTCACGTACTGTATCAAAGTCGGTCAATCAAACTTGTCTAAAAACTGACCGCCCGCTTACGAAACCACAATTTAGAGCCGCACCTTTTATCTGCTATCAAACTTTTAATCCATTTATCACGGCTTTTGTTTACGATCCTCGCGTATCATCGACTATTAATTATATGCGTTCTTCACTTCCAACTTTGACGTTCTCGTTGTGTGACAGACCACAGATAAGAATTTTAATGTTACTCGATACCAGACAGTACTCCAATTGTGGAACAACTTCAAACAATACTGTGACTTACGGACTCGGCTGTTACACTTGCTTTTCGTCTGGCAGACCACCAAAAGTATCAACAGTAAATTTCAGTCTTTAACTAAAAAGGAAAAGAGTTGAGTATCATTTGCAAGGGTAGAAGAATTCAAAAATCGTAGATGCAAAGTTGAGTTCGGAATTTTGATGGATGTGGTTATAATTGTTTCTGTATCGATTATGCCATTGATAAATATTTCGACTATTGCTCATTTTATTAATGATGTGGAAGCGGAAGAGCTTTCTGGGCGATGCCCTAACGACAGGGTGATGTCACAATTAATTTTGGAGCTGTCAAAACATCTGTCCGCGGCTCTGTTGTCTGTTATTCATTAGTGCTTTTGTAATTAAATTTATAAATTTATTGCTTATCAAACAAGTTGGAAGTGCAATACATTTGGATTGGACCGTGATCTTCTTCTTACCAATAAATTTTGGTCGTAGCACAAATTAAACTAGTCATGTCTTTTATTTTTTTCTAATCTTTGGCAGAGTCCTTGGCTTTGCCTTCCTTCATAATATGCTCTGATGTATTGAATCAACAGAAAGATTTTATTTTATCTGTATTTTTTTTTGTATGTGGTTTTATGTCTAGTAATTCTAGCAAGCAAATATAAATTCAGTTTCTGATTAGCTTTTATAATGAAAATTTATATCTTTTTTATAAGAAAATTTCCATCGTACAAGCAAGAAAATCAATACATGCCCTTAGTTCAATTTCCGCGAAAATTAACGGCGCAGTATAAACCAGCGAAGCAACGAACCGGAACGGAATCTTAATAGTCTGTGAGGACTCTAGGGTTTTTCTCATCTACCCTAAACTCAATTGTGCTACTTACTACAAATTCTAGTAAAAATTGATTCTTCCTCTTAACAAATTATTCTTATCCTTCTGTTACTACACACACACTTAAAACTTCTTCTATTAGCCATAACTTAAAATCTGAGTGCCGGTTTTCTATCTTCAAAATTTAACTCATGTAAATTTTCATGCTATCAATTTAGAGTTTTCAGTCTGTAATAATTCTAAAACAAGAGTCAATAATCTCTGCAAATCTATAAACTATTAAATTTTTATGATGACTCTAATACTGAAATATTCAAAAATATTAGACAGAATAAAGAAAACCTATGAAATTGTTTGTACTCTTTTATAGTTTACTCTTCAGAGCACAGAGCTCCTTTAGTGTTTTGTTGTTTGTTTTTACTCAAATGGTAGAAACTGGGAGTAACCCACTCTTATCGCCGCTGAAGCTTCAAACAGCCGGAATCTGATCACGATGTATAATGGATGTGCATTGTTACAAAAACCCTGTTGCACAAATTGAATTCTTGTTCTTAAATGCCACATGGCATATTTTGCAACAAGAACAAACATTGCAAATAACAGTTACGTTATTCCCACAGAAAATTTCATAAGTACTTGCTTAGAGGTATAAAAAGCTGAGATATTAAGAATAGGCCTTGGTTTTAAATACCTACATCTATAAAAAATATATTCAGGATATTTTGTGTATCCCTGTAGATATTATCGGGTTATGAAATAGTCCATTGCATCTATTGTAAATATTGCAATACAATGAAACTCGTGTGTGCCTACTACGAGTACAACTATGTATGTATTTATTTAACTGTACCTCTACTAACCTCTATATACAGGTAATAATATGCTTGATGATAAAGAAGCTGGTACTTTCTTTTTATCACTTTGATTGAGAGAGTCCAGTTTAAGAAAAGGAAAGAAAATTATCATATACCTATTACCTAGGTATATTTCCTTTATTATATTTTTTTGTAATACCTATGAAGTGTTTAGAAATTAGCTTCACAATCGGAAAATTTGTCATGGTAAACCGAAGATAATTTGCCTGAAAAGTAGGAAAATACTAGAATAACTAGGGATCAGAAAAGTCAACACGTTTTGTATAGACATTCCTGAGCGGGCCGGCGCTGTGGCACGTCCAAGTTGAGACACGGAGCGACATGTGACGGGGGTCGACGTGGCCACTTCATTAATTCTTGAACTTGCCTGATCAATGGCTTATTGCTTTAGCGGGTTACGGAGGGTCGATTTTTCAAAATATTTCAGCACTAGTTTGGGTCAAACACGATGCTAATAGGTTAGATTAGAGCATCGGTCATTTCTAGAAAATTATATTGGTACCTACATAAAGTATTGCTAAATTATGAGCAATTGGTGTACCGGTTACAATACTATTTCTATTACATTAAATTTTAATACCAAAGATAACATTGGAAATGAATTTTATGAATTTGTTATTCAGAAGTGGGATATGAAAGCAATATCTTTTATATCATCCTTTGCAACTGCAATTTATTGTTAAAAATGTGGTAGTTATAGATAGATATATAGGTTTATTTTTACTTTTAAATTAATTTTACTGACTAAGTAGCAACCAACAAATAAAAATTGTATCCTATTGACAATAATGCATAAGAATATTCTTCTTCATCGTTTCACTTCCATCAACATCTCTACCAAACTACCCCAACCGCACAGTGGGTCGATCCGCGTGAAGGAAACAAACCGACAGATATTAATGGTTATATGGAAAAAATATCGTTGCGTTTCGTTTCCCCGCTTTTAAAGCGCAATAAACACTGTGCAATTAAAACGCCAATAGCAGATTGATGGTTTGATTAATAGATCTAAGTGCTCATCTAACGGTTTATTTTTGGACGAGTATCTGTTGTTTTTGAACTTTTATTCTAGAAAAGGATCATTCGTTTCATCAATAAGTTCAAGATATTTTTCTTTTATAGAATGTTTAGGAACCAGTTTATAATTCTGTAATTTTTCCAAATGTAAAGATACAATTCAATTAAGTAAGTAATAATCGAGCTAATTAACTGCATTATTTTGTACCAGGACCAAATAAGTCTTTGTATCTATCAATAAACAGTTGTGAGTACTTCTAGGAACGCAATGGGTTGGGCGTTGCAAACCGACTCTACATAATCGTGGCGACTTCATTATACATTACTCGTTTTCACCTTTCACTCGTAGCAACCACTCGACTGTGTAGACGGCAATGTATATTGATACAGTCGCCAGCAATGTCTAAAGTGATCAGTTTTATCGGTCGCTATCGCCTAGATTTATGAATCGATGCATAGCGAACGGTGAACCAATTAAAATGGCGGCGATGGGTTGTCATTCTGTAATTGGTTAATTATTAAGAGCGAGGATGGGCGGGGCCACGCACGTGCAGGGTACCTAGGGCTACTAGAATGTTCCTGATGAAATATCACAGATATTATAATAACCTACCTACGTAATAAAGGTACCCATTTATTTATTTGTAAGGAAGGTGAAATACGGACAAACAAAGATGGTATGACACCCGTCTGATGGTGAGCGGTCACCATAACCCATAACTAAAACTTCTTTAACCTAGTTAGACGTATGTAAAGCATGTTTTTCCTCGTAAAATTATCTCATGAGTGTTTCTTTTACTTACTGTTACTTTATACTACTTTATCGGCAGAAGGCCAGAAGCTGAAACTCTTGCCCATAGAAACTTCGTCTTTTGTATTTTTTACTTGTTTCACATTATCACAATATTTTAGTCATATTTAGGTATTTTATCAATTCGTAATGCGTCACCACGTAAGTTTTCATTGTCTGTTGAGTTCTAAACACATCATTAAGTACTGTATGATTAATGTTACTCTATCTCCCTAGGGGGCCGCTAGGTGGCGTTGATACTTATTCGATTCATAATTACCACTTTTTTATACTCTATGAATACTCACTTAATAAAATTAAACACTCTCCTAGCAGGGAAGGGTGCGAATAGAACATTTGAATGTAATTAAAAAGACAACTGTGCGAACCATGACATCTTTATGATGACTTGTGTTATGGAGTCATACAAAACCATTGCGGTTATGATCAATTTAAGAATAGTGAAGATTAAAAATAGAGCTTTGAAGCCCAGTATCAGACTCTAGCCCTTTAGTGCTACATTATATCCTTCACTAGTGCCAATATCTATAAACAAGTAAACAACCTACCTCATTGTCACTGGTTATTCTAAAAAGTTTTGAGTTATCATTCGGTTCTCCTTAGATCCGAATGATGTATAGGCTTCAAAGCTTTATTTTTAATCTTCGCTAAAGAGCGATCCTTCTCATAGATCCAGCTCATAACCACAATATCAAAATCAATTTTATAGGCTCACCGGAAGAGCTAATGATGGATAATGCTTTAATAAGCACAGTGGTTTACGCACCGATTTAGCCAGTCAAAACATGTTCAAACAAAATCTCGCGAGCAACACACGTCCGAATACTGACAAGCGCTGAAGACGGTTTGTTTTTAAATGTCATGCGCAAGAGTCGGCGAACGTTTCATTTCACGGTGCGTTTACGAAATTTTGAAAAAATATTTTCTCAAAGATTGAATAGACTTGTTTGATTTGAGACAAATTGAAATCAATTATTGCTAGGAGTAAATTGAAAATTAGGAAAAAGAAAAATTCAGAATTCCTTACAACTTAAAAAATAAATAGAAACCCTTAAAGAAAGAACCCATAAGAAACCCTTAATTTAAAATATTGGTAATATTTTTTTAATTTCAAACACAACTATTTAATTTTAATGTTAGGAAAACCATTGCAGATGATATTAAATTAACCTCTTTGCTAGAACCCATGAGAACTTTTTACGAAGAGTGATCATGTTCAAAGAAACGCATCGCCGTTTGATCCTACACCTTCGTCCACGTATGATTCATTTATAGCTTACTCCAATCTGAAGTATTTTCCGAAAATTTCGAAACCCTTCCCTTTTCGCAAATAAACATGTCCAGCTGCTGTCTATTGGGCTGAAGAGGAGGCGCGCCTGCGCATCACCGCTGTCACTCGACGACAGGCGTATGCGCATGCTAGGAACCACAGATTACATAAATCCACTCGCTAAGATGAAAATCCCGTATAAAGTTGACTTGATTAATCGATCTACTAACAGCTTAAAGAGACATTTATTATCGATTGCTTTAGCTTGTAATTGGCTGGAAGATTCATTATCGACATTCATATTAACTGGAATTTGTACGAAGCTTTTAAAACTTTATGCAAAACGATGACGATGAAAAACAGCTTTTTCAGTACATACTTGGTGAAACTAAAACAGTTCTTAAACATAAACTATCTCTTTCCCCGCAGTTGGCTCATCAGTCGGCCAACAAATTAGTCGGTGTCACTACAATAATATACAATAAGGAGGTACACTGTTCCGCAGCCCGGCCGTCGCATAAATCGCTCAACACGCCCGAGTAATGTTTTGTATGGAGATTTCTTTCGACGGAACCCGTGCTCGTGTAGTGGCCTTTATCTAGTCTTAGATTAATGCTACAAATTGATAAACGTCTGCCACCAGTCTCGCGTTGCCGACACTTTGACGTTATCGTTACATCATCGTCAGTAGATATTTTACTTTTCATTTCCAATTGTCCTAGTCCATGTGGTTCCACTCAGCCGATATCCAAAGTAGGTATAGGTAGTTATACTTATATGTTATGATATCATGTTCTATTTCTGGCCCATTAAATCGTACATTTACATCCGCACGATCGTCGAGGTCTTTATACTTGCTAGTAATGCGTGCTATAACCACTTTCTTTAAACTAAAGTTTTGTTCCTTATGCATTCATTTATGTCTTCAAAAGGAATGCTAAGTTTTTGCATTCTAAAATTTCAACCCTGTTACAAATTCACCGCAAGCGGTCTTTTTAAAAACAACGTGGTTTTATACTTCAGCGTTACTTTACAACAAAGCTTGTCTTCCAGACTTAATAAATCACAGTCTGTGCGAAAATTACCAAATGTTGCAAAACCCGGCTTGCGTGCATTGCTTGAAGGTCAACTTGCATTCTTTGGACCGATTTTTTCCGCGTTCGCCCCATTGTGTGCAAAGAAAGTTTGAAAAGCCTTTCTTTGCAGATGTCACAGTAATTAATGTGCTAATGCGTCACATTGAACGTTGCTATTATACTTTTACTCTCTTTTAAAGTGATGATGATATTGTTTTCTTTTAGCTTAAGGGTTTGGTGAATTTGCAAGGGCCTCAAATGGACCTCACGCAGGTAGTGTGTTGTAATCGGTCGATTTGTCTTATTGTCGGAGATGTCGTTTGTTTGTGCGCAGTGACCGCGACTCTGCTCGAGATAAAAGTAATAAATTACGAAAACGGAAGGTGTTTATAATGGTCGCCGCCAGAGGTGTGGCTCGATGCATTAGAAGGTGCATTTTGTCCAATGCTGCATTAAAGCTGTAAACTAGTAATTTATGAGCTTTTATTTTTGTTTGTATCCAAAAGTGTCCAAATATTATGATAGTAATGAGATGGAATAGAATCTACTTCTTAGCGAGTCATCCCGGTCAACAGCATCACAGGTTTGCCTATAGATAGGTTTCAATCCAATAGTGGCTCCCTGCTTTGCGATCATTCTCAAATAAAACTTTCGTGTACGAGTATTTCTGGTAGAGCTTGGTAATAATCGACCCTATCTCGAGGTTAGACCAGTAAAGGGCAAATAATAGGGAGAAAAATACAGCCCATTTTCGAATAAATAACATGATACCTAATTTAATGTCCTTACATTATTTTATGTTTAAAACTGACTTTATATAATGAACTTATGATTAATAAAATACATATTCTTACCGTGTAAACGTAAACACCTTACTGTGCGTAGATCTATTGCCACAAATCCGAGTAAGTTATAAATAAAAAGCCAAAGACTCGTTCGACCAGATTTATTATGAAATTAATATTCAATTAGCTTTCTGCACATGATGCCGTTGCGTTGGGCGTACGTATTATTAAAGTTAATTTATGGCATCATTTACTGGGCGATATTTTTAAAATTATGGCCGGTCTCGGTCTCGGGCCGTGGTAATCGTGGCCTGGCGTTTAGGAAGCGCCCAGTATCTGCAGATACTTTATCTTTTGTTTTCATTTCATCTTCTCTTTGATGTTTACCTGTTGAGCTTTCTCCCGTTATAGTTCACTTTTTAACGTTTTCAATATGCATGTATTGGATTTATCTACAATTTATGTGAGCTAACGTCTTTATTTTTAGTTGATTAGTTTTCTTAATAATAAAATATTGGCTGGTGATGTTCAAGTTTATTGTGATTTTGGGCTATTAGTATGATTATGGGCTAAAATAAGACCAAGTAGGACCATGTACTACTTGGGGTCATGTTTTCTGATTAGAAGTGTTTTTTCCACTCACACTACAAACGCCAGACCCGTTTTAGGTGTGTAGGTAAGTAAACAAGGTAGGTTTTATCAGTGTTGTAAAAAAGACCCTGTAGAGGGGATTTCCATTTCACTCTCTAAAAGTGTCAAATTCTCTTACAGCTGTAACCCTATCGCAAGTTTTCAGACAGTCAATGCACGATGCATTGATTTATTAAGCAAGGCCTTATGCAATAAATCAATAATAAATCATAGAACCTTATGTTTCCCCGTAGCGAGAGTTTGCTTGCTTCCTTAAACCTCAGCAGAACTGGTTTCTGGTAAACCACTAACTAAAAGATGAATAGGCGGTTAGATAGATAGCCGATTACTCTTCGAGATTTGATCTAAGGTTAAATTTGATACATGGTGTTCTAAAAGTAAATTGCACCCCTTATTTTAGTTTAAGCTGTGTTTTTCTCCTTATCGTGTAAAAGAACAAATTGAACATCACCTATGACTAAAACAGTAAGTCTGGTGTAGGAAACTTTCAAATCATCACGTTCTAGGTCTTTCAAGATCTTTGATATGGTTTCGAGAAATATTCTAATCAGTGTAGTCACAATATTGCAAATTCTTTGCTGCGGATGTCTCATGATCATGAAATCTAAGTATATGACTTCTTATAGAGCTCATAAATTTTGCAAATCACAGGCTATAAAAGTACTCAAAATAAAGCTAGCAATTGAAGCTTTTAAGCAAAAGCTTCATCCTATCAAAGCTTATTGGCGAGTTAAAAAATGCACCAAATGTATTTTATAAAACGATTCTTAGAATGGTTGTGTTGTTTTAAATTAGGATCAACCTGTATGATCAAGTTAACGTATTCAGACAAATGTGTTTGTATAAGTAGTTGACAGATTGTCAAGAACGATTTGACTGAATGTTAAATTTGCATACTTGAACGTGTAAATGGCTATTTAATTATTCTTTTCCAGTTTTTCAACATGTCTCTACTTATATGCCTACATATTTGCATTTGTTTTATTGCATTTGCTCTTTGTTACCATTTATTAATTTACAGTCAATCGACTATTGAAAGATTTCGTATTTTGCATAGACCAGTAATAATTTATAACTCAAGCTATACCTAACTACACATTTACTTTAAAATAGGGCGAGAACTATAGTTGATGTTCACGTTCTAAGATCGTGATCGGTGCTATGTGTTGATAAGTTGTTATTAGTCAAATGAAGTCCACGGATCATAGGGTTAAGTTCACAGTGAGCACGGAAACATACCTATCTAATTTTATTTTAGTATTGTGAAAATTTGAGATAAATTAGCTTGCTGAAACCGTTTCATGTCTTTTGTAGCGCAATCATCTATGTGTAAAATTTCATCTACCTAATCTTCGCAGTTTGTAAAGATCAATCAACAGCCCGTCTTTGTACCCAAAGAGACAACAATCCGAGATTGTCGACACGGCCACTGTCTCTTCGAAATAGACCATCGAAAAACCACCAATAAGAATTTATCAACGGCGCCGTCTGAAACGTGCCGTTGCGTCCACGCATCTAGATTTATTGCGTGTTATGTAAATGTGTACAAGATATTAGTGTCCTTAATATTTCCACGTCGTGATTACTGCTCACTGGGAACGTGAGAAATCCGCTCTTAAACGCGGTTGGCTTCGTGCGCTCGGCTTCCAATCGGCCAATCTTGGGATTCTCTTTTTATGGCGCGATTATAAGCTGCTCTTGCGCGCCGCGAATGGGATTCGCCATTATTGATCCTTTTATTATTGTTATTGATAAACTGCTGTGTATCTAGTTAGTTAGTGTTTTCGTATTACCTTATGTTCTTTTTCTTTGGTATATACCTACCTGGTTTTGGGTACTTCTTAATTTTTGTTTGACTGTTTTAAAATCACCATCTCTTAGCTTAGCTATTCAAAATTGCTCAGTGTAATTTAAAAACGTTACGTAGTTTCCGTCATACATTTTTGTCAATATAAGAGCACATGACTTAACATTTACATATTTCATTTTACTACGCCCAGGTTAATAACGTAAAGGCAACGAGCCAAATAATAAGTAGGAAATGTAGAGAGGCATTTTCTGTAACTGAATATGATCTGGCGGGCTGGGCAGTTGAGCGACGACATCTTTCGGAGGAGTACACATTTCAACAAGACTATAATTATCATATTACGCGCAAATTTCAAACGCAACAGTTTTTATGTGCGTAGTACTTGTATGGAATAGTTCTATTATTATCGATTATCTACATTTACGCTATTAATCTGAACTTGTAGTTACAAATGGAGTTTGTATACTATTATTAAGTACCTACTCGTGCTAATTGTCTGAAATCATGAACCATGTTAAAGTATAAAAAAAAAGAAAAAAAGGATAAATCGCTTCATTTGGAACCAAAAAGTGAAAACCAGGCAAAGTAAATCAAAAGTTTCGTAAAGTGGTGCCGCGGGACAAGTTGACACATTACACAGTGATATCTCTACGGAGATACAGGCCAAAAGAAAAAATATTACTTAAAATAAAATAAAGTGCGGGTAGCTTCAAAAGCGAAGACTTGCGATAGTAGACATGTAAAAATAATTACCTTGAGGTTTACCTTTTGCTTTAGTGTCGAGTAATGCAAATACGACCTTATATCAGTGCTAATACCGCTTCTTATTTAATACAGCTGTGAACTATGTGTAGAGAAGGTTGTAGTTCCACTGAATATTGTGTCACGCAAACCAGTACTGCTTAACGTTTGATGTAAATAAATTTGTAGTATATACAAAGTTATCAGTTCAAAAAATAATTATTTATGTTGGTAAAAAGTTACCGATTTTTTATCAACTTTGGAAGAGAAATATCAAACAACGAGTCAAGCGATATGAAATTGTTCCTAATAATAGAAACACAAAGTAACACTGAATGCCGAACACGAAAATATCACCATGTTTGTACTGTGCGAACAATTCATCATTATAATGATAGATATATTACATTAACACCTATCAATCAATACCATTCGAACTCGAGAAGCAGTTGAAGAACTTAATGGCGAAGACATAGAGTCTAAAATGGATATAGCTGGTAGAGTTGCAGAAGTTTAAGAAAATAGTAAGGCTAGAAGCAGGAAGGCTTTAAATTCCCATGTGTCATGGCACCTTACGAAAGTCAAAAAAATGACAAGTGATAGACTAGTCAAGTTGTTGGACGTTGACAACGGCGCAGGTGAACTAGCAGCAGTTAGGAAGTAAATTATATTGTTTGGTATATTATTATGTTACATTATAAGATATAACTGAAATTATGTCAAATAATGTTGAATAGTGTTATATTGCCACAGAGATATAATATATGTTTTATGATAATAGGTATATTTATTTGACACACAGATTTATTAAAAAATATACTAATTTGGGATTTTTGTGTATGCCAGACTGTTTGTAAAGGATGATTTTATACAAACATCTTTTGTAGTTTTAGGCAGTATATTTTATGCACTCTGCACCTTCTGATATCATCCCGGAAACACAATGCTATTTAGAATTTCAAAGTTCGTCTGGTTCCAAATTTTAAAAATCTTCAACTTTTCAAGATTGATGTGTCTGTCTGCTTATGTATCGGACATCTTCCTATGACCTGTTTGTCGATGCACCGACTATCTATAATAAGCAGATGTTATACATTCACTGCCAACCTAGACTCCTTGGTTACTGATTACATTACCTGCTCTTCACATTTTGGGTTTTTTCGCAGATACTGTATAATCTAGACTTTGTAATATGTCTTTAAAATTTCCATAGTCTTTATATCTAAATTGTGTTGAACATCTGCAAGGGTTCACTGATTTTAGGTTAAAACAGGCAGGTATGGTGAATAAAATAGAGACGTTTTAAATTCTTGGAAATAACATGGATAACATAAAAAAAATTAGAAGTAATTTATTGGTAATAGAAAGAAGTATGACTCAGAATAACAAAAAGCAAATAATTAATTATAATATACTTACTATAATATGATTTCAGCAGCCATTCTCATAACGATAAAATTAACAATTACACGGTCTATATAGCCACAAATAAAAACTATTTGTGACATTTTTATTGCGTGTATTCTGTTTTCATCTAGATACCATTAGTCAAGTCCTCTTTGATGTTTTATCGTTGAACATTTTTATGTTGGCATAACTGGAGTCACATGCCGTTATTTAAGTACCTACGTTGATGGAAAGATAAAATGGTTGATAGGAAAAAAATATTCTAAACGGATGCAATGATTAATATTTCGTGGCTAGATTTAGAATTAATGTACCTACATCTTGAATATAAGAGATAAAATAAATTGGATTGTAAAAAGTCTATGTAGTGATTGTCAAACAATGTCAATCCCTCAAATCCAAATTGTATTTTAATAAAAAACTACAATGTATTTTTGTATAATATAATAACATAAATGTATTTATGTTTGATGATACAAGAAACTAGATTATTTTCGAGAATACTGGAAATATACTGCAACAGGAACATCCCAAAAATAAAGACCAAATAAATGATTTACTTCAAAAAGGAAGGTTTTATGAAAATAGTCAGTATAGACAGTGCCTACTTTAGTTTTCAAATTTCAGTCTCATCCATACATAATGCGATGTCATTCGCTTTAAATTCGACCATGCAATAGGTATGTCTAGACACAGACAGACGGAATACCAAATGGCCTGTGACCTAGAATTATATCCCGTGAATACAGTTTTGAAAAATATACCTAAGTATGAAGCAAAAACTACATTTATCAATAACTGTTCTACAGACAGACACCCTAATAAATCTAAGTTCAAATGTTATATTGATGAATTGTCATAAACATTTAAATTTGTAAGTTGTCATTATGAAAACCGAAGAGTAGTCAATTTTGCCTGTGTTACTATACTGGCAGGTTGAGTTATAGTAGTTAATAAGAGTATAAAACAAAGCTACTGGATAAAATTAACAACTTTAATATGTACCAAGCTTTATATTAGTGGCTCATATTGTTAAATAAGTTTTTATCACAGGTTTGAGAATAAATATTTGCTTATCTTGATTTTTTATTGATTATGTAAATATTTGCAATAGGAAGTTGATACTTGTCGCATGATTATAAAGCATTTAAATTAGAAACGTGATGTACGGGCATTAATCAACATCACCATATTTGTGAATTCACATTGAAATTCAAATGTTCATATTGCGTCCATTCGTTTCGTTTCTGTACAAGGATTATGTTAAAATAATGCTGTCAGTCAGTTGTTTGTGCATCAAGCTGTCACTAACATTTCAATCCGTAGGGTTTTTGCTGCCGCTTCACTTGTATCTTTACTCGAGCACACATCGAATATTTATACTTTCTTAAACATCTTTATTGACACGGGTTTGACATCCTCGATGGAATAAGGGAAAGTATCCGGCGCTCGAACTGAATTTATTACTGTTTTATTCACCATCGGTTCAATTGTTTCGTAAAATTAATGCTTCTGGTGAGACTATTTTGTCTCTCATGGGATACATTAGCTATTCATCGTCGTATAAAGACCCAGCTGCCGCTGGCTTCATCTCTAGGGTTATGATGTTGGTAATTACGAGTGTATGGATTTAACTCATTAGTGGTCGAGGCTGGTTAAATAAATATATAACAAATGACACAGTTTAATTTGGTAGACACACCCGAGACAAGTCGCGTATCGATCACGGTTGCTGGCTGGGGGCCAAGCCGGACCAAGTGGTGGGCTGGCCGTCGACACGCCGTGACAGGTGCGGTATGCAACCCATGACTTGCTGCCGCGCCGCCGCACCACTACCACTAAGACACGCCAGCCTCTCCTTTGATATCCACATAGCAATTTTATAGTGCACGCTCAAATGTCTCGCGAAAACATGTCAGAGTCAACAGCAATATCGCAGAAATGCGCTAACATAACATTTGGTGGGTTAAGATCGCAATTAGATGTTAGGTCGGTACAGAGTACAAAAGAAAGACACTCTGAAGATATAAATTGTTACACAATGTGTAAGGATAAACTATCTGGATTGGATTATCTCTCGATGCTCCGAAGCTCAACACAGGAACAAACATGTGCCAACGCAGTATTTAGAAAAGATGTCATAATGTGGCGAGTAGCACGATATAAATTAAGAAAAATGGGACAGCCCGGGACCATAAATTAAAATTAATTGCACAATAGTGTTTGGATTTCTGAATAGAATTCTTGTTTTGAATCAAACGTGTTGCCGCAAGCTGTACATCACAATCGAGCAAGCGTGGCAAGGCACGAAGTCGATCGAGCCAACTATTCATTGGCGCTCAAACGGACATTCAGTTCTAAATATTAACATGCCTCGCGTTTTGTGACCAGAATAATACTTAACGAACTTGTGCAACAGGGGAACTTGTTCTGTTACTAATTATGTATTGTTTTCCGCTTTCAGGTACAGTGAATGCAAATGGGGAGACCAAGAGGCAGAGGACATCGTACACCCGGTACCAGACGCTCGAGCTGGAGAAGGAGTTCCACTTCAACCGGTACCTGACGCGGAGGAGACGGATCGAGATCGCACACGCGCTCTGCCTCACGGAGCGGCAGATCAAGATCTGGTTCCAGAACCGGCGCATGAAATGGAAGAAGGAACATAAGATGGCATCAATGAACATTGTACCGTACCATATGAATCCGTACGGCCACCCCTACCAGTTCGACCTTCACCCGAGTCAGTTTGCGCACCTCTCCGCATAGGATCAGTGGAATTTTTCGAACAGCGGATAACTGATTTATTGAACTAGACAGTCATCCGTCTGTCAGACGGGGTTGGATGTAGTATCTAACATTACTCACAGGTAACTATGTAAGTAAAGTTAATACTACAGCAATCAGACTGGATCAGTTATTCGCTGTCCGAAAAATTTCTAGTGTAGTCCAATTTGTTAAAATTGTTGTTGGAACGATACAAGTGACAATTGAAATGACAGTGTTTGTGCTTGAAGATATCGTGAAACTAAATGAACTACATGAAGAGACTTTAAATCAATAGTACTACTACAAGTGCTAACTTTAAGGAAATTTCAACCATCACTATAAATACAATAAACCGTGCTCGCTCAGTATGTCAAATTAATTTTAGAAACTTTGCAAAACAACCAAATAATCTTTCTAAAACTGTTTATCATTATTTATAGTTTCTTATTGTTAGACCTTAAATTCGATAAAAGGGTGTTAAAATATTTGAGTAGAAAGATTTTACCTAGTCATAAGATATGATTCGATACGCATAAATTATTCCTAAAATTGTAAGAAATTCTGATTTACCAAATATTGTAAATCACTTTGGATAGAGGTTTGATTTTAAAGAATTAAGATCGATCATCGTTAAATTATTGATGGCTCAATAATCATAAAGTAATTTATTTGTGTCTACAAGGACACATTTTCAAAATAATAAAACAAATTCGGAATGTACAGGGATAATGTATTTCTTGCTGATATCGAACAACATAATGATGAACAGGTAAAATGTATCAAATTAATGATTAGACGAGGACATTTCTTTCTGTTACAAGTACACAATACGAGTATGACTTAGGAAGGGCTTGCAAAAGCGCTGTGAACTTAACTAGATAAATTAAGCTCAGTAATTTTAGGAACTGTGAATAGGTAGATATTCCTTCTTAATGATTGTACATAAAGTAATTCGTCGTTTAGTAGATTATGGTAAAAAGTTTAATATATTTCAGTAAACTTCCCGAAGAACTGTTTTATGTTCCTGTCTTTAGTTGTAAATAACAAAGTAATTATTATAAATACGGTTTACGTAACATAATAATATTGTTTAGATTATAAATAGTTAGTGATTTTTAAAAGATTTCCACAAACGATACCGATTGATACATCATGTGGCTCTATTGCGTACCTACTTTAAAAATCTTTAATGTCGTATTTGTAAAATGTACTTAAATATGCTTAGTGGTTAAAGAATTTTTGATTTCTTCCCTTATGTGAACTATGGTTGTTTCAATACAAATTTTCATTGCTTTTGTTCTTAAATTAACACATTTCCTTATTATCATCGATTAATATTTGTTTGTTGTCACATTTTTATTAGAAACGTCGTGGTCAACTGTGATATTTTGTTAAATTTATTCTTATGTGGAACAGTGCGATTTGAGTTCGTATATTTGATTACTTTCTGGTATGTTTGGATATTTTTTGATTTCCTCGACTGGTTCATACGTTACATTATTTATTGTTTGTAAATATTAGATATATCAATCTAGAATAACTACATAAATAACGTTTACTAAAGTAATGGTTTATGTCCATTTTCTTTTGTTAATCTTGCTTTACTTGTATTTTTCTGTGCAATAGAATGTGGCTTAATTTTCCCAATCATTCATTTTGTAACATATTTTCTCTTTATTAGTTGTGTTATTTCTTTGAAACTAAATATAAATATGTTTATCGTTCATTCCAATTTAAATGAGAACTCTAGGAAAGTATGCTACTTGATCATTTAAATTATTGTACTGTATGAAGTAAAAATGTATTAAATTTGAAAAATTGGTGAAGATGATAAAATAAATTATGAAGATAACATTTGTATTTTGCTTTTGAAATTTTATAATAGGGTATTTTTTACAAGTACTTGATACTCATAACTAGGATAAAATAATTTTAATAAAATATAATTTGACTCTCCTATGTAGGTCAATTACACCAAAATATACCTCGTTTTAAGTACCGGTCAGTAGAACAAAGTCTCCCTATACAATCCAATGAAAAAATACGTGATTATTAAAATAGAAAAGTTCTGTAAGCATGAATGTATTCGAGCTGCAAGCGCCAGCTAGACGCCGCTCGGTTTGATGGCAGTATTGAGCGATGATAAATGATCGGAGCACCAATGACACGACAGCCGAACCTGCGAGGGAGCGCTCACTTCCACCACGTGCCCAACAAAGGAGTGTCGAAAAATGTGAAGGTTGCTTAGTTTGTAGGTCGCGGGTATTGCGTATCGGAGGCTGAGCATATAAATCATTCTGTCCGAATATTTCGCTTTATACGCAGTTTTGATACAGACGTTCCCGATTGTCGGAGCGTGCGAGGGACCGCGCTAACTGAAAATAGGCGGAAAATGTTTTACGTTGTATGTTTTTGTTGCAAAATTTCAAGACCATGAAATTACTGACCGAAGATCCCCAAAGTCTTGTCATACATACCACAAAACAGCTCAGTTTAGAAAACCATGGTAATACAATTTTTAACCTCAGGCATTTCAACCACGCCATTTAGCGTATGACCTGAGATGTAAAAAGGCATGAGATGTGTTTCGGCGGGCGTCACAATGACTAATATTATTAATGTTAGCCTGTCCGTCCGATTGTGGCCGGACGATTGCGAGATACCTTGCATTAAGGTATGTTCAATGTCGCGAATCATTTTTCACGCACCGTGTATCCGCACGAGTACGACACACTGTTTTGACAACTGTGATAAGAACCATGTTAGTTTTTTGAGTAATTGTGTCGCCGGGTCAGAATGAAAGCTGTTTGTTTGATTTAACGATATTAATCATTCTGCGTGGGAGGAGAGCGATGCTGATTTTATTAATGCAATGCAGCTGAATAGTTTTCAATGTACTATTTGATGGTGGATTTGCCGTAAATAGAATCACAGAGAATAAAATTAATGTTTTCTACGTAATTGCTGAAATTTAAAATAAAAACATAGATGAATTTAAGAATATATTTTCGTAAAGAGAGAATACAATTGTATCTACTACCTACATTTGATCCTATATACATCACAAGTAAAATATATTTTTTTTTTTTACTTTAAGTAAGTCATTGCGTAACGGTCGTAGCAATAATGTAAGTTGTTATTTAGTAACCTCATCACTTATGTTATGCGGAATACTTATTTCCTAAAATGGTACCCTGAATAACAATTTGTTCTAATATTTATGGACGTGGAGGATATTAATACTGTGAAATACAGTTCGGTAAGTACTACCTAATATTTATTTTATCTTAAATCCTATTCAGTTGTATAGAATTAAAATTAAATTAATGATGAAATAGTAAATGATGAAGTAAAAGAGGGCTATACAATACAATACATATTTAGTAGTTTGATGTAGCTACATAAATCATAATACCTGGTGTAAGGAACTGAAAGGGGTTGCTCAGTCAACAAAACTGAACAACTAATTAGGTATCACAAGGAAGTCCTTCAGGAATTGAAAAAAAAAAATACTTTTCCATAAAAAATTACAACCTCGATCAGACAATTTGCACGGGAAAGTATTTTTTTTATTTCCTAAAAGAATTTCCTGTTGATAGTTGTTCAGTTTCATTAACTGAGCAACCCCTTTCAGTTTTCGGTACGCTGTCCCTTACACCCGGTATACCTAGGTATTTAGGTCGGTAATATTCACTAAAATATTAAGTTATTTAATTTTATCGTGGAACTTAAAATTCGCTGAGTTAGGTTAGGTTAGTATTTCAAATGACTTAGAAAGTACAACGTAAAAGTCGCGAACTAAAAGTGATTCTACCACGACATCTACTATATACTAACCGAAGTTCTATATCTTTTATTCTGGAAAGTGCTCCAAGAGCTAGAACCCATTTTCAAAACGCTGCCATCTATAAGAAACAACCAAAACTTGAAACACGTTGTAAGCTGAGAAACGCGTCAAACCAGAACTTCGATCAGTTGGGTGTCTGTACCTGCGACTTCTTTCGATGGTGCGACAAAGATGGCGCTGCCAACATGTCTAATAAGACACACTGAAACTGCTAAAAATTAAGAAAGTAAACTGAGGAAAAGAGGATTACGAACGTCTTTCCCAAATATATTTTGCATATTTTATGTTGGATATCAGTTATTTGATACTGACCAAAAACACAAGGAAGGTGCTACGGAATACATTTTTATAAGACATTGCTGCTACGAAAACTAATACTAATAAAGATTAGAAGAATAATACCAAAACTAAGGTAAAGATTTACGTTTAATTCCAACAACTTTGTTAAAGATTATATTACAAAATGTTTGCAAACAAAACTAAGTATTACAAGTTATGACATTCCATTATGGTTCCAATAAAAAAAACAAGAAGAAAGTTTGACTCTACATTTTGCTTAGCCGTAGTAAAACTAACTCTACCTTTTTTATGGTTTGAATCTAAACCAGCTAGTTCTGCTATTCACCGCATAGCGGCGCTATTGTCGCAACTGACAGTCGGTAAAGCAGCTAGTGACGTAAGCTTACAATTTTGAGATTTTCGCAGTGGAGCTTTCAAAAAGCTCGAACGTAGAAGCATAGTGAGCTAAATCAAATAATTTTCTTTTATTCATTAGAATTATTCAAGAAATTTCATTCGATTGCGGAAAGTCATCAATGGTAAGTGAACATTAAAACTTAATAATGTTAAATTGTATAGTAAAATAAACGCTAAGATAAAATTTTCTTTGATTTATAGAGCGATGAGAAACAGATGTTCCTAATAAAATGTGTTAAACAAAAGTTTGTAATTAGATAGGTAAGATATTAATAGATTCGGGATCTAATGATAGCATTAAGTACCTAGGTAGTTATAGTTTGTTTTGATCAAAATAACTAAGATTTTTAATTATATTTTGATTTTTACCCTAAAAATTAAGATTGCTGTAATTTGTTTTGCTAGGTTAATGTCATTCATGTACAAGCTAAAGACTGTTGGAATGTTTAAATAAAAAATACCTACTCACACATAAAACAGAGAACACTAGTCTTAACATAGCAAGGAACAATGTGATTGCCTTATTTTTCTGGATAAATTATGGTATAATATATTGAAATGGTTTAAAATACGAGAAATAATTTTATAAAGTATACTTTTTAATATAATTTGTAATTAAAACACGCTTAGAAGAGGACAAATATTTAAAAATATTTGACATGTCGTTTTTGTCATTCATGACAATTCATTGATTAGATCACTGATATTGGATTGGACCATTTTGTTTGTGTCATTTATTTGTTAACTTTGACGTTCAGATTCTAATTCCGGTCGTTGTACAATAATAATTGTCAACACAACGTTTCTATTTTGTTAAATTGAGTTAACAGCCATTATCTTCTGGCTTACTTCTAATACATTTACTTAACCATACACCAAAAAATATTTTCATAGAATATTGTTATATAAGTAGTCGACCGTTGCATTTGAGACTTTTATAACTGTTAGCGTGAAATTTATACCTGGCCACTATGAATGGGCATTTTAAACGGGCGTTCTAAAAAAAGAAAAAGAGCAATAAATATGGCCGCACAAAGGCACCTCTGCTGCGCCTGCGTTTGTCTTCGACTTGCGCATTTTGATTGAACGGATTTTGGCCCATAGGATACTGTTGAAACTCACCAGAACTTCTTTATAACATTTATTTAATGTTTATAGGTACGTGATGAAAAATAATATGGTCTAAGTAAAAATGACTTGATTTCAAAGATTTTATTGGTAGATTTATAATAACATAATATATTCATTATCTTTATACACATATGCCATTTTTTTTAAATGCGCTTCAGATCAAAATTGTAGAGCTGAATTTTAATCAAATGGCCAAATAAATGCCATTTCATCTGATTCTAATTCCATCTAAATTTCTAGTTAAGCCTTTTGTTTGTTGATTTTTTTCAAATATTCTGATGTTTCTTTTAGAAACAGTGATAATACGTGTACAATAACATACATCTCAAATTTATTTTATATTAAATAAGTAAACCCAATCTTTTTCGTCAAATGAAACTCGAACAAGCAAACCCGATACGTTGAGACTGCACTCAGCAACCGGCCTGTCAGCTGCACTAGAAGGGGAGCGAATTAAATTGAAATTCCTTTTTTAAATTCACCAATAGGGGGAGGGGTGACGCCGGATTGGCCCCGCGCGTCCGAGCGAAATAATCCTCAGTTTGATTGACAAGGGGCACTAGCTCCGTGCAGTTTATGTAGCGATAATTTTTATTTTGTTGGAAATATAAACGGTAGAGATCAATAGAAGAGTATGGGACCCGCCAAAATAAAGATGCAATCGAAAGTGTTTGATGATATTATTATTTTTGAAGTAGGTAAAGAGTAAAAATAAAATCTGTGTGATCCTTGTCGACCTATTGCATATAATATTTACCTATTTTTGGTAACAAAATATTGAAAGCAAAATTTTCCTACAGGTTTGGACCTACAATAAAATAAATTTGATCGATCTCATTCAAAAAACGTTCATCGTAAATTAGAAATAAAACAGTCCGAGGCGGAAAATAAATTTATAGTTGACGCTCCATTGGTCGTGCGCGATATTAAAATTACGTAGCATGATATGTATTGAGTCATCGGACCGCCATATGGCGTCTTGCTATGGGTACGAGCACACAACTAAAAGCAAGACTGTAAGAAGATTTAAGACATTTACAAGGTGCGATAGAACGCAACTGAAGTAAAAATTGGCAGACGACGAACGATTTAAAGAATCAAATATGAGGCCCATATCCCTACATGTAAATTCAACGGTTTAGATTAAATAATTTTGCAATCTTAGGGTTACGAGATCTTCAATATTTTACGAGATAAGTAGAGTACCTACATTTTATTTCTATTTTAGACTCTATTTTTTGTGTGTGCCATATTAATTTTGGGGAGCCTATACTGCAAAAAGTATCATTATAAATTCCTAAACAGTGTGATTATATAAGTAATGAAATGGAAAATTTCTTAATAATGAAGAACCAACAACAAAGCATAATGGAACCACAGTTGAAAGAGTGAAGGTTTCCCTAGAACAAAAATATCACTGAGTCACGGGGTCGCTGTTGCCTTGTTAGCTCGACACAGGCACCTGACAAGTACAAGAATGTGTCCAAAGAGGGTTTTTACAATGTACGACATGATGCCACATTCTAAAACTAAACTGAAAATTAGATCTTTCATTTTGAGTTAAATAAAATTAAAATAAATCAGAAATTTTGTCCTTTTGTTTGGTCTAGCTATTATTTTTTAAGGTATTCAGCATATTAAAAATAATTTTATGCACTTTGAAAGTCGTAAATTGTCTTTTGGATGTAGTTCTTTTACTTTTCATTTTATTGAACTAAAAGTTTTATAAATAAGTAATTTAAAAGTGACATGGAAAAATTAAGGTCACTAAAGGTGCGTGCTCACTGAGAGCATTTGTTCGCAAGCAACCTGCCTGATAGGCAAATCTATGTACGCGCATGTTATTCGCGAACAAATGCTCTCAGTGAGGACGCATCTTAAGAGCGATCACCTTTGTTACCAACAGAACTGTCTGAGTTACAATATTTGTAAATTAATTTGTGGTTTTTGTAATAAGTATATATTTTTTGTTAAAACAAATATGTGCTGAATTAAATAACTATTTAGTTCTGTGGCAATGGCAATGCCATGGCAACATAATTTTTTTTTCGATTAATAAGCATTACAAAATTATAACAAGTTTCAACTCACATGTCTAGATTGTCTAGGTTAATCACTATTACAGTTTATTTATTTTAATGAGCTTTATTTCTTTTATTCATTTAGTAAGGATAATAGTATTGACAATAAATAACATCTCTCATCTCCCAATTCGAGTTCATACTAACTTTGTGAATGAACTGAAATTAAAATTGTTAGGCAAATATCGTATTCTTAATCGTAGGTTGTAAAGAGGACTACCAGGTCGCATCCTCCGGAACCAGGCCGGCTGGTTACGTCATCACGCGAGCCTAACGGTTTTGTGCCGTGTCCACTACGTACGACACATATGATAAACTTTTACTTGCACAAACACAATACAGCTACATTGTTCTTTCTATTCTCTATGCGTTCTGAATTCAAAAATTTATTATTGTTTGACGAAAAATAAGGTTTATGTTCGAAAATTAAAACACGAATTATATTTCCGGCCAGCAGTAAAAATATTTCGAGTTATTCGAATAACGATTGGTACAAAGCGCCATTAAAGTAATTAAGATTAATTAAAACTCAACCCTATCGCTTTGAGTGCCTTAAGTGGCTCAAGAAAAACCCCGCGATGATTAAAAGGAATTAGCTTCGTATTATTAGGTCTTGCAACCCTGTTAGCCGGTTGGGGTTGAACAGTCAAATCTGAGGAACTGAAGAGGAGGGCGGAAACCATAGAGCTGACAATCATACTTCAGGAGAAACCTCTGTTATTAAGCATAGCATGGTGTCAAAAATTGACCTTTGAGTAACAGAAATACTTGATTGATATTATGTGAAAGTAAAATAAATGAACCAATTTAGAATCATCATTGAATATATTGAAAATATTTTGTAATAGTAAATTCATATTATGATAAATAAAAACATTTATTTATTACCTTTCTTTGCTTCACGCAGTCGGATAAAAAACTATATGAACAATTTGACGTAACGGAAAATGGTCACGAATCAGTTACGGTCGTTTATATCACAGATGACGTGAAAACCAAAGGTGACAAAATCATCACCACATATTAGAGCCTATTCTGTTACTAAGTCCTCTAACTGGGTTATTTTCGTCCAGGGCGGAGGGAAGTGCGCGGGGGGCTCCGTAGTAGGCTTGTGTCGTCGGTCGCACTTCGCCATGCGCAGTTGCTCAGCGCGCCTCCGCTCCAAGACCGGTAAGCGTTCTAAATATAAAATTCAAAAATCTATTATTCTTCTTAAATATAAACCCGTTTTTGTTACCAGCCAGCGCTGATTACTGGCCAGTTTTAGATGAAAAATGAATTTTACAAGAATCGAAACCTTATGCAATTTTTTTTTTTTTTTTTTTTCAGTTGGCGGCATTATTATCAGTGCAGATTGGACAAGAATAGAACAGCGGTAAGTTGTTGAACATTTGTATTGGTCATAGTATAATAGTTTTTAACCCGTGGTGATAAGGTCGAGTCAAGGCTAGCGTTGTGCCGTTCTCGAAATATTCTCCGGCGCGAGAATATTCTCGGAAACGCACTCGAAAGTTTCCGATGGAACGAGAATTTAGGAGAACATTGGTGTTAAGTCTTGATTTAATTTTCTTTTTATATGCTAATAGCTAAATTTCAAATATATGAACTGTTTTAGATGTTTTACATGTCAGAAACACTTATCGTTTCGTATATTTCCTATGTTCCCGAGAATATTCTCCGTAAGTTTCCCAAAATTCTCGAGAATATTCTCTGTGTGCTGAATTCAAATAAAGATAGTCTAAAGTTATGATCAGAGGTCGGAAATTCGGGTGCAGAAAAAGTAAAAAGCCACTGTTTGAGCTACTGAGAGTTGCTACAACCACCTTTTTCAAGATTTTTAGGGCCCCAGTTTATTTTTCTTTTATAATTGTTTTAGTAATGCTAATGTGTTCTTTGCGTCAATATAATTCGAAACTGTTTGATTTTTTTTTATATTTGTTTTAATTTGAAAGATATAAGTAGAAATGTGTTTTCAATGTACTGAAAAATAATAAAAATATAAAAATATCGTTTGATTGTTTGATATTTTTATTGAATACCATTTAAAAATGATGCTTTTATTATTTTTACACTAAAATTTGAATGGGGCCCCCGGGGGCCCCAAAAAATATTGCGGAGAAAATTAAAATTAAAATTCGTATTTGGCAAGGTTAAGACAAGATAAACGCTTTTTAATCTTGTCATTTTTTTTTCTCGCAATTTTTTTGTTTAAGAAATAAAACACTTTTGGGCCCCCGGGGACCCCATTCAAATTTTAGTGTAAAAATAATAAAAGCATCGTACAAATCATTTCTACAATACAATACAATACAATACAAATACTTTATTGCACTTAAGGAGACAAATACACAGTAATACACAAACAACATAACACAAGTACAACATAGGCGGCCTTATTGCTAAGGTAGCAATTTCTGCCAGGCAACCTTTAGGTGATAGAAAAGTACGTAGCAGTTAGCGGGATAGTGCAAATTTAAACTATTTACAGACAACACACAGTAATACTTATAATACTTATACAAAGTAGGTACACACTATTACAAAAATAAATAATATAATAAAATAGACTAATATATACCTTAAAATAAACTAATACATACTCTATGAAAGAGAGGATAATGCATAATTATTTTCAATCAGTAACGGATAAGGGAATGACAGGCAGTGAAGTGAAGAATAAGTGAAAGGAACAAAATGTTAGGATGGGTCCTGTAAAAAATGCTTCTTAATTCGCTCCTTGAAAGTGTCAAGAGACGGTGCTCGTCGAATATCTTCGGGCAGGGAGTTCCACAGCTTGATGGCTCGCACTGTGAAGGACTTAGAATAGAAATCGGTAGTGTGAGGAGGCAGATTTAGCAACAAGCTATTTCTAGCACGCAAGTTGCGGGCCAGGGTGGAGGAATGAAAGATAAAGCGTGTTTTTAGGTAAGGAGGTGTGTTAGGATGGGAAAGAATGGAGTAAAGAAGGGAGAGGATATGGCAGTCCCTCCTACGGGCTATAGGTAGCCATTGAAGCTGGGACCTATAAGAGGAGACATGATCAAACTTTCGCAGACCAAAAATAAATCTAATGCAAAGATTTTGCAGGCGTTCCAGCTTGTTCAATAGTTGGACAGTTATATCAGAATAACAAACATCTGCATAATCTAAAATCGGCAGAAGAAGTGAATGTGCCAATGAAATTTTAGTTTTGGTGGGTAACAGATTTTTGAGACGCTTTAGCGAGCTGTACGTGGCAAACACCTTCCTACTTACCTCTGCCACGTGAGGTTTCCATGAGAAACTTTCGTCAAAAATAACGCCCAGATTTTTAACTTTGTGACTAAAGGGAATTGGTATACCATCAAACATGATTCGCGGTAAGAAGTCGTGTTTGATGCGAGAGACATACCAGTGGCTGCCAATTATGATAGTCTGCGTTTTAGTTGGATTGACTTTCAGTCCAAAAGAACGACTCCATTCCGCAATAGTCATAAGATCACGGTTCGTTATCTCAATCGCATCCGGTAGTTCAGTAAGTGGGGCTTGTGTATAAATTTGAAGATCGTCTGCATACAAATGATAGGAAGAAGTGAGAGGAAGAGTGATAGAATTTATGAAGATTGAGAACAGAAGAGGTGACAGGACGCCACCCTGCGGTACGCCGGCAGAAGTGTCACACCACGCAGAGAAGGTATCTTCAATGCGTATGCGCTGTCGGCGCCCATACAGGTAACTATGAAACCAGTCAACCACCGATGGAGATATGTTATGAGAACGCAAGATAGAAAGAAGAATGTCGAAATCGACCGTATTAAAAGCGTTGCTGAAATCGAGTAGAGTTAACACTGTAAGCTTCTGGTTATCCATCCCTAGTCGAATGTCATCGGAGATGTTAACTAATGCGGAAGCCGTGCTATGACCAGGACGGAAGCCGGACTGAAAGGGATTCAAAAGGTTGTTCGTGGTGAGGAAAGACGTGAGCTGTTGATGAACCAACCTTTCAAGGACTTTGGAGAGGAATGGTAGAATGGAGATGGGTCGATAGTCAGAAGGAGAAGTAGGATTAGGTTTTTTAGGAAGAGGAACTATTTGTGCTTCCTTCCATGCGGTTGGAAAGACACCGGAAGATAAGGAGTTGTTAAGGATATTTGCAATGACTGGGGAGAGGATATCAAGGAGAGGGATAACCATAGCACGACTAACACAATCGTTCCCGACCGCATTCGAAGAGACTGCGTTTACGTTCTTCATAACATCACAAGCGGTGATTGGGCGAAAAATGAAAGCTGGAAAAGAAGGTGTTGGCAAAGAGGAAAGATGATTTAATGTGCTAAGCTTAATTGAGCTGTCAATTTCAGCTGAAGAAGAAAAGTGACTATTTAAAGAGTTAATATCAACATTATTGGTAGAAAGCTGTGTACGTGATTTGCCAACCCCAAGTTTATTTAGGAAAGTCCAGACCTTAGCTGGATCTCCATTCTCAACTGATTGATGAATATGGCGCCGCTGTATATCCCTTATCTTTGTATTGCAGCGATTTCTTATCCTTCGAAATTTAGCCCGATTCTTATCAGATGGATCCAATTTAAACTTAGTGTTGGCACGTGCCTTTTTAGCCATATAATCCCGCATCTCATCATTTAGCCAAGGAGCCGGAAGATGCTTGACGCGAACAGGACGAATGGGAGCATGACGATCGTATAAATCAGTAAGGTTGGAATTCAAAAGTGTTACTTGATCATCAACAGATTCAAGTTTGCCTATCGCCGACCAGTCCAATCTGCCTGCATCCTCCCGCAGTTTTTCCACATTGATGCCAGAGAAATTGCGAAGAAGCAACGTTCTTGCTCTGATTTTGGGTGGCCGGATGCGATACGATAGGTAAAGCAAATCATGGTAGGAGAATTCGTCTGCAGAAAGTTGACCATGTTTAACTATATGTTCACGAGAGGATACTAATATCAGATCAAGAAGAGAAGGAATACAATTTGGACGGTGATGGGTTGAAGTTAATGGGGGAATATGCAAATTACAAGAATGAACTAAGGAGAGAAGCTTCTTAGAGCGAATGTCGTTTTTTAGAAGACATGTATTGAAATCACCTAAAATTATAGTATGGCTGTAAGAAGGCGAGAAATCTTCAAGCAGTTGCTCAAACGAATCAAAATAGTTGTCAAGACTGGAAGGGCTATAGAACACACCAAGAAGAATTTTAGATTGAGAAAAAGAAAGTTCAAGAAAGAGGTGCTCAGCCGAACCCTTAGGTGGCGGTTGAGGAGACTTGTGTAATACAGTAAAAGGGATATGTGCACGGACATAAATGGCTACCCCACCATGCGTAGTTGAACTACCTCGGTCGTTACGGACTAGGATGAAACCAGGGATAGCGTAGGAAGTGGAAAGAAGAGAAGGATTAAGCCATGTTTCAGACACCAAAATGGCATGGATATTCTTGTTGTCAAAAGATGCAAGCATATCCATGTAGTGCGCCGAGATACTCTGCGCATTGATATGTATGACATTGAAATTTTTACGCACGTCTGAAAAAACAGCATCAAGGTGTTCACGGAGAGGAATAGGAATACTGTGAAAACTGTCATCCGAGTTAGAAGAGCAAGAATTAAAAATATCTGATTGATTATTAATATCGCATATATCCATAATATAGTAAATAAATAGATAAAATAAATAATTCAAATTCAAAATAGCTTAATAAATAAAAATTACCAATAGTACTTTCATACCTGCTGGCAGCCGGGATCAGTAACTTGAATTTTTACTACATTCAAAATATACTAAATACCAGAAAAGCAGAGAAGCTCCAAACAAAATACAACATAATGAAACAAAACAAAAGACACTTAATTTATATAATCTGGCTGTATGGGTGAGTACCATTGCCTATCCTAATATGAGGATGAACATTTAATAAATAAACAGCACATAAGCACAGGCTGCATGGGCTTAAGCTCTTTGCCTTCCCGTATCGTGGGAGAACTTGTAAAATAAAAACAATGAAATGAAATTGACATTGACATCGACAGAACAGATATAAACAACACGAAACACGAGCACGCGACCACAAGTAGAAAAACAATTTAGATCGTGGAATTTTATGCTAAAAACAGTGACTAATTGATAAAAGTTTCTAAGAAAAACACGTGAAATAGGAGAAGTCAGAATAAAACACACCAATGGTCTTCCACAACAAAAACTACGGTAAGTTGCAGGACATAACCTTACAGTAATAATATGATCTTTACTCACGTAAGTAACCGTGTACTAAAAGGACTCATTTTTTTGCAGTTGCTGTTCTTGTGCGCTTTGGTTGAGCACCTGCACTTGGCGCCTTACTTCCCACGGGAACCTTGCTTCCACTCGCCACGGAACCAGCTACAGTCGGCGGCCGTCTCTCCATTGCTTGAGCAATGTTAGGCGACTCAGTATCCGAAACCCCGGACCCTGGACTCTGCGGCTCACCGGCGAACATCTCCAAGTCCTGGTGTGAAGTTATAAAGTGCCGTTTTCCATCGGGGGCAAGATATAATATTCGCCCTTCACGCGTCCAGCACTTAGAAATACCAAGCTTATGGCGAGCTGCCTTGAATAGCTTGTGTCTTTTCGGCGTCAAGAACTCAGAGAGGGTTATTCCCGTGCCCTTCAGACCAACCTTGCTCATCCAGACATCATCACGGCTTTTAGTGCAGGCAAACTTCACAAGCACTGGACGAGGCTTATCAGATGTGGTGCTGAGGCGGCCCATGCGATGAGCACGACGGATGTCCTCTGGCTGCAACTCAGGATGTGACAAATGTTTTTTGGCCACTGTGATCACAGCTGCAATAGTGTCCTCACTCTTCCCTTCGGCTATACCGTGAAATAACAGCATCTTGCGCCTGCTCCTCATCTCCATCCCATCGAGCTCAGCAGACAGCATCTCAACCTGCTTCTGAAGGGCTCCCAGCGCTGCCATAACAAAGTCGCGGAAACACTGGAAGTCTGCTGCTAGCGTCTTGATGTTGTCCACTTTGGTCGCTGGATCCTTTTTGAGCTCCTCTTCAAAAGCTGTCATCCGGGTGTGAACAGAAGCGGCCAGAGAGTCGAGTGATACCTTAATTTGGTCCATGGTGGTTGATAGTGATGTGCCAAAAAAGTGCTGTGTTGTCCTAGTTTTGAGGTTATCCTATGAGGATATACTGTTGTTGGTGGTGATAGCGGCTACAGCAGGTATTTAGGGTTTACTTATTCAGACTATCATATTCGACTTGCAAAATTATGATAAATAACTATTAATTTAAATTAAATAAATATCAGCTGTTAAAAAGACAACTGAAGTTTTCTGTGCCTACCCGCAAAAAAGGTATTCAATAAAAATATCAAACAATCAAACGATATTTTTATATTTTTATTATTTTTCAGTACATTGAAAACACATTTCTACTTATATCTTTCAAATTAAAACAAATATAAAAAAAAATCAAACAGTTTCGAATTATATTGACGCAAAGAACACATTAGCATTACTAAAACAATTATAAAAGAAAAATAAACTGGGGCCCTAAAAATCTTGAAAAAGGTGGTTGTAGCAACTCTCAGTAGCTCAAACAGTGGCTTTTTACTTTTTTTGCACCCGAATTTCCGACCTCTGGTTATGATGATTATTCATGCTGCGATTGATCGACTGCAAAACTTGCCGCATTGCGGTCATAATTAAATAATGAATTAACAAACATACATTTAATAGTATCTACCATTGAAATATCTGAACCTCCTGATTGTATGAAACAAAACAAACCCTGATTCGGAGGACATAAGCCGTCGGTCCCGGTAGCTGTTTTTGTCAGTGGGTCGATACACAAACCATGTCAGAGGCTTATTAGGTGTGCTATTGGGCGGTTTGAAAACTCTGACATTAGGGTTCATCGGGTCGATCGACTCGAAACTCACACGACATGAAGAAAAAGATAAATAAACATTTTTTGTTGGAGCCTAGGATGTAAATGCAATAGATTTGAGATCAGATACGGCATGTCTCTCACTATATACACGTATTCATTCAAAATTTAATCGCATTTCTTGTTTGGTGGCTTAGAAATAATATTATACTATATCTCGTGAGTATAAGTGATATAATTTCTATGTTTGATGGACATCTTCAACGCGTATTTTATTACCGCTAAATTGACAAAAACGTCCGCTCGCACTGAACGCCGCGCAGCGACTGAGCTCCCTTACTCCCTTACTGCGATCACATTACCCGATTCGCATCCGAAATCAGGAGGTAGGACGGTCGGGACGGCACGATCGCCCTTAATCAGGATCCTTACTTCCTTACTGCGATTAGACTTGCCGTTTTGAGCTCCCTACCCTAAATCGGGCCTGGTCGGCCGGGTAATGTAATCGCTGCTATAAAGTGCACGTGCGCAACAAACAATAGAATCAGAACCCAACTAAACTAAATGTTTTACCGAAGAAGTGGTTTGCCGACAAAGAGTAACTACCTATCCTTACTTTTAATATATTTTTTTTATAATTTTTATTTATGAGCCTGTGGTGTCCCACTGCAGGGCAAAGGCCTCTCTCCCTTCCTTCCACTTTTCACGATCCATTGATAATACCCGCCATGCTTTTTGATATGCGTCCAATTCATCGCGCTACCTCTTTCGGGGTCGTCCACGTCGCCTTATTGCATTTGGTTCTCAGTCGGTGGTAATTTTAGCCCATAGAACATTCGGCATACGGTTGACGTGGCCAGCCCAGTCCCACTTCAAGTAGGCAGCCTTCTGAGCTACGTCTACAATTTTTGTTTGGGAATGCAGCACTGAGTTCCGAACTCGGTCGATCAGTTTAACTCCAAGAATGCTGCGCTCCATGTAACGTTGGCAAACCTTGAGTTTGAATTTTTGGACATCAGTCAAAGACCAGGTTTGAGCTCCGTAGATAAGGATGGGAAGAATGCACATATCCATGAGTTTACGCTTTAAGGTAAGGGGCAAGTCACCTTTCATAAGATCTTTCATTGCCCAATAGCTCTTCCAGGCGTTTTCAGTCCGTCTTTTAGCATGCAATTATATCAAAATTCTCGGAAAACTGGGACATACCTGCAAAATTATAATGATTTCCTCAAGATTAAATTTGCGAAATAAAAACAATATACAGTTCTAAAATTGCCAGTTTTTTAACATAAATTTGTTTACTACTTTTTGTCGGCTATAGCCGACTATGGCGCTGAGGGCAAGTTGCGAGCTGTCGGCTACACCCGTCGTCAGTGGCGGCGAAAAGGTTAAATTTGTCCGGCTGTAGTACGACTAAATTAATATATAATTCTTAAGTATAAAAGCGTGGAATTGTCGTCAGTGTTGCAATGAATGAAAAAACCCGTAAAAGTAAAGTTCATTTCATTGTACTTAAATCTAGTATTTTTGATGCATTTAAATCTAAATCTTATAATTTAATTGAAAACCTTCTGAAATAAATCCTTTACTATGGCTGTTTCAAGCTATTTAATGTACCTTCATAATGTTTTATTGATTTTTTATTAGTTTTACACATTACTGAATAAGCTTTCATTGATTACAATTAAATGTATAATCGATACTGAATGTTCTCGGTCCCAGGGAAAGTTTCGAGCACAATGGAAACTTTCCGAGAATATTCTCCGAAGAGAATATTTCGAGCACGGGAAATTTCCACCCGCCCATCGCTAGTCAAGGCAACAAGTAGGGTCGCGCCGACAAAAAGTTGTTACGTCCAGAGACATCCTTTCGTGTTCTCGGAATGAGGTTTGTAACTACGTTTTTGTTATTCATTTTGTAAAGATTTAGACAATATTTGAACGTCACAAAATGTCTGCATTCCTAATTTTTTTGCAAATTGTAATTTTTTTTTTTGCAAATCATTATTATCTTTTACCAATATTATTAATCTATACTAGCACCATATCAAACTGATTTATGCAAAAACTGTTCAAACTGATAAAGTCATAATTATGTTTAATGTAAATTACATTGCACAAAGTTTAGATTAAATTAATATCAATTACTCTACTTATCAATAATAAGATAGCAATGGCTATCAAAGTCAAAAAATTAATTATGTAATAAAGTTATAATTTATTGATTAAAAAGTACATGCGATTTATTGAAAAGTATTTATGAATATTTCCTATGCAAAATAGTGTCAGCTGCTCGAGTCATTTTATATGGGAGAGCCCATACTTTTCATATTTCATTTTAATTTTCTTATATTTTCCCATAATTTTAACTTATCTTTCATTCGATATGTAAAGCATAGTGCTTACCTCATGGTGTAAGTCATCAAATGCATACTCGTACCATTAGCGCCCTCGCTGCGCTCGGGCGCCAAAAACCTCGTATGCATTTGATGACTTACATCCTTTGGTTAGCAATATACTATTAAAGCGTCTTATTTTAAGCAATCTAACAAAATTACAAAAACGCTTCTGTATCATAGCAGTATAATAGGTTCATATTTGTCAAGAGTCTTTAATGATGAAAGGACGACGTCAAAAGGTCAGACCTTTTTTGATATCACGCATTAACATGCATAAAAGGAGAAATCAGAATATTATCAAAGTGCCGCCTAGGTTCCGCACATGCGTAGTGGAGGCCGCAGTATCGACAAGCGAGGAGCCGTCCACGCTTCCCGCGCAGACTCCAGAATACTCCGATAATGTAAATAATATTATAAAAATAATACAATCCCTTTCGATTTGAATGTCTTTTGCCCTTAGCCTTAGCAACACTTCGACACAACAAACTACTGGTAGCACTAAATCGTAATGAATAATGAATTCTTTAATGACTCAGTCATCTGACAAAATCTTCCGCCTGTCATCGATTTCATAATTATTTTTGGTAATCTTTGATTGCTTTTCTAGATCATTTTATAATTTATTTAACGCACCAGAAATACCAAATTTTAATGAATAATCAAATTCTTAAATGACACAGTCATCTGACAAAGTCGTTTGGTCGTTGCCACTATTATCAAAAATTATAGGCAATCTTTGATTGATTTTCTAGATCGAATATTCTGTTATATCACCGCCTTTTTTATCATAATATTTTGTACTTTAATTTTAATCAATTCTTTAGGATAATATATAACTACTAGTAGGACGAAACTGCAATCTATAATCAAACTTAAAATGATACAGTCGTGTGACAAAGTCACTCCCTTCGTCGTCACTTTTATCATTATCGCGTGCTTAAGCTTTGATTGCTTTTCTAGATCATATTTAGTTAGCGTTATCAAACCCTTACAATATATTTTACGTCACATCCTGAATTCTCCACAAATTTTTACTCCCTACAACTGTATCGCTTCTCTTTTATCAGAATGAGTTACAGTATATCCTCTATATCGTCTCCACAGTGTACGGGTTTACGACCACCCAGTAATTGAGGGTGTCGTCTAGTTCTCCGGAATAAGTGTCAATACATACTAGCTTCCATTCGATGTCAATCTTTACTGCAGCTTTGCAGAATCTGTGGCACTTTATGTGGTTGCGAAGAGAAAATGTTTTGCTTGCAAAACAAAATATCTTAGAAGCCTTTACAAAAATTTTGTCAGTGCTCTGAGGATGCCTCATTAATATGTTCTATTAATGCCAAATTATTAGAATTAAATTAGTTTGACTCGGCAATGTGGATCCCTATCAAATACGTATCTGATGTAACATATAGTGAATTTTAAAATTGTCTGATAGAGAAATCTTGGATAATCTAAAATTGATCCTAGATATTTTTATTATTCCTATAACGAAAATTTACATCAAATTCGCCATTCATATCTGTCAAAAATCTATGTCAAGTGGCCGACATGTTGTATATTATTTTGAAATATAACTACTTACCTACTGAAATATGTCGCATCACTATTTTGCAGCAGAAAAGAACTTTCTGATGACTCACGATGACAGACGGTATATACCCTCTTACACATTGTTTTAATTTCCTTTTTTGATTAAACTATACCTGATGATAGTAAGTCAAATAGGTATATTACTAAAAAAAAAATAAGGAGTTGATAAACATACAGGAAACATCACAACTTTCCACAGTGAACAAAGGAGTAATATGAAAATTAAAATGAAATATGAAAAGTATGGGCTCTCCCATATAAAATGACTCGAGCAGCTGACACTATTTTGCATAGGAAATATTCATAAATACTTTTCAATAAATCGCATGTACTTTTTAATCAATAAATTATAACTTTATTACATAATTAATTTTTTGACTTTGATAGCCATTGCTATCTTATTATTGATAAGTAGAGTAATTGATATTAATTTAATCTAAACTTTGTGCAATGTAATTTACATTAAACATAATTATGACTTTATCAGTTTGAACAGTTTTTGCATAAATCAGTTTGATATGGTGCTAGTATAGATTAATAATATTGGTAAAAGATAATAATGATTTGCAAAAAAAAAATTACAATTTGCAAAAAAATTAGGAATGCAGACATTTTGTGACGTTCAAATATTGTCTAAATCTTTACAAAATGAATAACAAAAACGTAGTTACAAACCTCATTCCGAGAACACGAAAGGATGTCTCTGGACGTAACAACTTTTTGTCGGCGCGACCCTACTTGTTGCCTTGACTAGCGATGGGCGGGTGGAAATTTCCCGTGCTCGAAATATTCTCTTCGGAGAATATTCTCGGAAAGTTTCCATTGTGCTCGAAACTTTCCCTGGGACCGAGAACATTCAGTATCGATTATACATTTAATTGTAATCAATGAAAGCTTATTCAGTAATGTGTAAAACTAATAAAAAATCAATAAAACATTATGAAGGTACATTAAATAGCTTGAAACAGCCATAGTAAAGGATTTATTTCAGAAGGTTTTCAATTAAATTATAAGATTTAGATTTAAATGCATCAAAAATACTAGATTTAAGTACAATGAAATGAACTTTACTTTTACGGGTTTTTTCATTCATTGCAACACTGACGACAATTCCACGCTTTTATACTTAAGAATTATATATTAATTTAGTCGTACTACAGCCGGACAAATTTAACCTTTTCGCCGCCACTGACGACGGGTGTAGCCGACAGCTCGCAACTTGCCCTCAGCGCCATAGTCGGCTATAGCCGACAAAAAGTAGTAAACAAATTTATGTTAAAAAACTGGCAATTTTAGAACTGTATATTGTTTTTATTTCGCAAATTTAATCTTGAGGAAATCATTATAATTTTGCAGGTATGTCCCAGTTTTCCGAGAATTTTGATATAATTGCATGCTAAAAGACGGACTGAAAACGCCTGGAAGAGCTATTGGGCAATGAAAGATCTTATGAAAGGTGACTTGCCCCTTACCTTAAAGCGTAAACTCATGGATATGTGCATTCTTCCCATCCTTATCTACGGAGCTCAAACCTGGTCTTTGACTGATGTCCAAAAATTCAAACTCAAGGTTTGCCAACGTTACATGGAGCGCAGCATTCTTGGAGTTAAACTGATCGACCGAGTTCGGAACTCAGTGCTGCATTCCCAAACAAAAATTGTAGACGTAGCTCAGAAGGCTGCCTACTTGAAGTGGGACTGGGCTGGCCACGTCAACCGTATGCCGAATGTTCTATGGGCTAAAATTACCACCGACTGAGAACCAAATGCAATAAGGCGACGTGGACGACCCCGAAAGAGGTAGCGCGATGAATTGGACGCATATCAAAAAGCATGGCGGGTATTATCAATGGATCGTGAAAAGTGGAAGGAAGGGAGAGAGGCCTTTGC